>PVKE010001784.1:0-92902 GCA_004027555.1 Craseonycteris thonglongyai
GGCTCCGCCCCACAGGCATCACCCCCCCATCCGGGCTCCGCCCCCGGTCCTCGCCCCGCCCCGCCGGGCATCGCCCCCATCCGAGCTCCGCCCCCTCTGGTTTCCACCCCCGAGCCCCGCCCCCGAGCCCCGCCCCGCCCCCTCCCGGAGGCCTGAGGCGCCTCCCCCCGCCCGGTGCGTCCGCAGGCTGGAAGGTGGAGGAGTGGGTCCTGGGCATCTTCTCCAAGTGTCTGCCTCCCCTCGCCCAGCTGCAGGCCATCAAGTGAGGGGGCGCGCGGGCGGGGCGCTGACGGGGGGCGGGGCTGGAGAAGTGGGGGAGACAGGCAGGGTGCGCAGCCTGGAGGGCGGCGTGGCGGAGGCGGTGCTCCAGCCGCGTCCCTGCACCTTGCCCGCCGCCAGCTTGTGGAAGGTGGGGCTGACCGACTCCACGCTGGACACCTTCATCGCCCTCCTGCCTGTCTGCTCTCCCACGCTCAGGTCAGCCGGGGCGGGCGTCTCGGGACACGGGGCCCCCTCTCCTGTCCCTGGAGGTTCGGCCCTGCTCCCGGACGTGGGGCTGGCCCTCGTCCCGGAGGGAGAGGGGGACAGGGATTCCGGCAGCCGGCCTGAGGCCTGAGCAGAGGAGCCGCGGGGGCACTAGTCTAGCTACTGGGATTTTGTCGGGACGTGGAAGGAGACTCGGCCCGGGAAGGCTGTGGGGGGTCGGGCTGTGGTCTCCCCGCCGGATGCCGGCAGCGGGGTGCCCGGGCTCGGGGGCCGCCCAGGGCGGGCAGGTGGCGTCCCATCCCGTGTCTCACCCCGTTCATCAGCCCTGAGGCGCTAGGCCCAGCCCCGCTCCAGGGGAGGGCATGGCGACCAGGAAGTGGGGGTCCTGGGGGTGAGCCCCTCTTCTGGCCTTGTCTGGAGAGCGGTTTCGTAATTTCCTGCGCTGGGGGGCCACCCTTTGTCTCCAGCTGCTCTCCCCGGGCCCCCCATTTCCTCACCTGGCCTCTGGGGCGCCCCCTGGTTTTGAGGCCCCCGCACCCACCCCACCCCACCCCACCCGCAGGAAGGTGTCTCTGGAGGGGAACCCCCTGCCGGAGCAGTCGTACCACAAGCTCATGGCACCGGACAGCACGTGAGGCCCCCGCGCGCCTCCCCCGGGGCCCCCCTGTGCCCCCCAGCCCCCTGACCGGGTTCCTGGGACCCCCCTGCCCCGCCCTCCGCCCAGGCTCACGCACTTGTCCCTGCGCAACAACAACATCGACGACCGCGGGGCGCAGCTGCTGGGCCGCGCTCTGTCCACACTGCGCAGCTGCAACCGGACGCTGGTCTCCCTCAACCTGGGCTTCAACCACATCGGGGACGAGGGCGCGGGCCACATCGCCGACGTGCGTGCGCGTGCGCGTGCGCGTGCGCGGGGCGCCCGGGCGGGCGGCGTGGGGGCGGGGCCCCGGGCTCAGGCGCCGCCCCACCCCCGCCGCAGGGCCTCCGGCTGAACCGCGCTCTGCTCTGGCTGTCGCTGGCGCACAACCGCATCCAGGACAAGGGCGCCCTGCGGCTGGCGGAGGTGGGTGCCCGGCGGCGGGGCGGGGGGGTGGGTGCCCGGCGCTGGCGGGGCGGGGAGGTGGGTGCCCGGCGGCGGGGCGGGGGGGTGGGTGCCCGGCGCTGGCGGGGCGGGGAGGTGGGTGCCCGGCGGCGGGGCGGGGGGGTGGGTGCCCGGCGCTGGCGGGGCGGGGAGGTGGGTGCCCGGCGCTGGCGGGGCTGACGGCGCCCCCCGCCAGGTGCTGCGGCCCTTCGAGCTGACGCACGAGGAGCTGGTGGCGCGCCGGCGCCTCCTGCTGGAGAAGGGGGCGCAGGAGCGCTCGCAGTCGGTGAGCCGGCTGGCGTGCCCCGCGCCCCCCGTGGGCACAGGTCCAGCAAACATGCAGAGCCCCCCCACCCCGGGGTCTTAAGAGGCAGCACCAGGTGTAGACCACCCGGCCACGCAGTGGCTTGTGACCCTGCCATGTTAACCTCTCTGGCCTCAGTTTCCTCACCTGTAAAATGGGCACGTACCTCCCTCAGGAGACGGTTGAGGATTAAGTGGCTCATGCTGGGCGCCCACGCGGAGCCCCCACCCACCCGACCCCTCCCTCTGCACCCCCAGAAGTCCCAAGTCCCTTGGGCATTTAGGTAGTGGGGGGAGCTAGCTGCCCCCCACTGAGGGAGAGGCGCTGGCTTCTGCCCCCCCGTTTGTGAGTACAACCTTCCTCCTCTCGGCATGGGGGCAACTTCAAAGAGTCAGCTGGCAGGGGTCAGCTCTGGGGTGCTGCTGGACAAGCTGGACAAGATGCAGATGCCGAAGACCCCCAAGGGGCTGGGCAAGAAGAAGGAGAAGCCAGGGGTAGGTGTGCTGTGTGCGAGGGAGCCCGGACCCAGGGGGGGCGGCTGGTCACCTGCTGCATCACCTCCCCCACAGGAAGTGAAGAAGGAGGAAAAGTCGGGGTCTGGGCAGTCACCCACACAAGGGACCCCCAAGAAGGAAGACTCCGTGAAGGCAAGCAGGGGAAGTAAGTGTGAGCACTGCGTCCTGGGCAGGTGGCCACTGCACCTGCACCTGCCTCCTGCCTCCTGCACCTGCCTCCTGCACCTGCCTCTGCCTCCTGCCTCTTGCCTCTGCCTCCTGCACCTGCCTCTGCCTCCTGCCTCTGCTTCCTGCACCTGCACCTGCCTCTGCCTCTGCCTCCTGCACCTGCCTCTGCCTCCTGCTTCTGCCTCCTGCACCTGCCTCTGCCTCCTGCTTCTGCCTCCTGCACCTGCCTCTGCCTCCTGCACCTGCACCTGCCTCTGCCTCCTGGGCTGCCCCCCCCCACCCCGCCATGGTCTGGGGAGCTGGCGGCTGTGAGGCCAGCACCGTGCTTCCTGGCTCCTTCCTGCCCCAGAGCTGACGGCCCCCGAGCAGAAAGCCACCAAGGGGAAAGGGTCCAAGAGCGGGAACAGAGAGAAACGCAGCACCCTGCTGGAGTCCGAGGTAGGCTGCTGGGCCCCTCCCTTCAGGCTCCCACAGGCCCGTCTGTCTGTCCGTCCTTGCTTGTTGGAAGCCCACAGCCGTCCTGCCCCCGGCCGCCGGCCTCCCTCCCGAGTGCTCTCTGGCACCCATGGTGAGACCTCAGCAACGGGGAGCTCAGCCGGGTGCCCGTCCGGTTCCAGGCCGCTGTCCACAGACTGTGGCCTGTGCTTGCCCTGCGGCCGCCACCCACCCTCCAGCTGTGAGGAGACCCACCCACAGCTCAGTCACTGGGGTCGAGCTCACCTCTGCCACGTGTCACCTCCGGGTCCCCCCACGCGGCTGCTGACTGAGGGTGCGTGTGCACTGTGTCCCCGGCCGGCCCTCCACACCCGTGTGCCGGGTGGGGGGCGGGTCCCTTAGCAGCTGGTGGCGGACGCTGCCGAGATGCTCAGCCCCCTGCTGGAGCCCGTGGAGCACCGGGGCGGCCGCGTGCTCATGGCCGGGAACAAGGTCCTCCTGCACCTCAACCTCCTCCGTACGTGCCCCGCCTCCCCCATGGCCGGGCAGAAAGGGGGGGGGCGCACAGGAGGGCAGGGGCGTGGGGGGAGGCAGACCCGGGGTGGGCGACTGAGGGCAGCTGCCTGCTCCCCCCAGGAAACCGCATCACCGAGGTCGGGCTGGCCGGCTTCCTCACCACAGTGCAGCACCAGGCCCGGCTCTTCAAGTCCAAGGGCGCGGCCAAGGGCCCCGTGGGGCTGCTATGGCTGGGTCTGGCGGTGAGTCCCTGCCGCCGGGCCCGGCAGCTCCCATCTCTCCTGTCCCCGTCCCTCCTGTCTCCGTCCCCTGACCTTCCTTCCTGTCCCCGGACACTGTTTCCTGGAGGGCCCATCGCCGTGCCTTCCCCTCCGCAGAAGAACCGCTTCTCCCCGCAATGTCATGCGCACACCATGATCCAGGAGCTGATGCTGCCGCGGGACCCGGTCAGCAAGGCCAAGGCCAGGGAGGAGGAGGCCGCAGTGCCCACCCCCTAGCCCTGGCCCTTAACAAAACGCCTGTACCTTTCCTCTGGAGTTGTCTGAAAACTCTGTTCCAGAACCGCTTGGGGCATTGGGGCCGCGTCCATTCCCGTAGTGCCGCCCCCGCCTCAGGACATGCGCCTGCAGACGTCCCTGACACCAGGGACACTGGACGGCGTGGGGCCTGAGCCAGGGCTGCCTCCCGAGAGGACCCCCAGGAAGGCCCAGAGTGCAGGGTGGGCTTTACCGGGAGCTTCCTGGGCACCTGTCGTCTCGGGCAGGTCTGGCCTGGCGCACGGCCCTCCGGCTGCTCCGTGTGGGGCCGCTGTCCCCGGGCAGCTGGCTGAGCTGCGGGGGCACCAGACCCCGAGTGAGCACACCGCGGGCGGGTGCTGAGGCCACTGGGCTGCCCCCGCTCTTGGCACTCGTGCCTGAGCCCCAAGGCGCCCGGGGGCCGCGCGGGGGTCCAGGAGGCAGCGCAGGGGGCTCCGGGGGCCGCGCGGGGGTCCAGGAGGCAGCGCAGGGGGCTCCGGGGGCCGCACTCCTCAGCGCGTCTGGCTGAGGTGGGGATGAGGGCTCCTGTCCCCCCAGGAAAGTCTCAGAGGGAACCACACTGTCCGCCACAGCGGCTCCAAGAACCACACGCACACGGCCCAGGCTGAAGAATATGAATTTTTCTTAAAAAAAAAGTCTTAACCATGAAAGGAAGAAAATAAGTGTACATTATTTTAACAGCAGAACAGTCATTCCCATATCTGCACTTTATATATTATATATATATTTATATATGTATATATACACCTAGCACAGTGTGTACATTGTTAGTGGGGACAGTGGTGGCCCTGGGATGGTCCAGGTGGCTTTGGGGACTCCAGCACGTGACCTCCACCCCCAGCTCCGTACCTGAGGCCTGGTTTCTGCGGGGAGGGGTGGGCACAGGTGGGGCAGGAAGCCCCCTGAGGGGACGGCCCTGAGCCAGCTGGGCCCACAGGGGCCTGGTGCCCATGCAGCAGACGCGGGGGAGGGCGGGGACCCGTCGCAGAGACGCAGGAACATTACTATTTACAGGACGCCCCTGGCAGGCGGGGCGCCCTCAGCCTGGGGGTACTGCAGGGACGGGGCAGAAAGTGCGTGTACACTGAGGGCGCCTCCCGGAAGCAGTCATCGTGTGCAGGGTGGCTGGAGGAAGGCGCAGAGGCTGAGCCGGGCCCTGCGGGTGGCCCGGGGTTCTGTCTGTCACAGTCTCGGGGGTGACGCTGCTTGTGCTGAGCTGTTGTCCGGGGCGACGCTGGCACCTGTGGGGCCGCAGTGGATACAGGCCCATCTGGCCTCTGAGGGACCCGTCCCCCCGGGAAAGCCCTCGCGCCCCTGGGGGCTGCTGACGCCAGTGCAGGGGAGGGCGGCCTGTGCCCAGGGCCACTCACCGGTCTCGGGCTGGGGCCGCAGGTCGGCGCTGGTGCTGGACTCAGAGCGTGGAGGTGACAGGGGTGCCTCTGTGTGGGCGTTGCCCACGGGCGTGGTGGCCCCTGAGGACTCGTCCCCGAGGGAGCGCAGCAGCTGCCTGTGGGCCAGCTCCATGTCCTGGGGGGCAAGGGGCTGCTGAGTGCTGCCCCTGGAGGGGCTGGGGGGGCGCCCGGGGGCAGCACACGGGCCCCCAGCTCTCACCTTGAGCCTCAGCAGCTTGAGGGTGAGGAGCTCAATGGTGTGGAAGACGATGTCCACACCCCTGAGGGCCGGGCCGGGGGCGTAGTGGCTGGGGCGCCCCTGGTCCCCACCGTCCCCCCGAAGCGGGGGCCCAGGCTCCACCCGCCAGGCGGGGAGGCTGTCCGGCTGGGAGGGGTCCGTGCTCGAGTCCAAGGGTCCTGCCCGCATGCTGACGTAGAAGCAGTTCCCTGTCCCCGAGGCGAGAGGCGGTCAGGGGCAGAGGCTGGGAACGGTGGGCCCTGCACACGGAGCCTGCGCCCCGAGAGCCTGGCACGGGGGCTCCATGTGCGGGACCCCCCCGCCCGCCCGCCGGTGCAGCCGGTTCCCACGGCGCCGGGGCTGCGCGCTGCTTACCCTCCTGCTCTGACCCCGCCTCCAGCCCGCGGGCCGGGCCACCGGGTGCCGGCTGAGGCGGCGGGCCCGGGGCCGTGTTCGGGGGACCACACTGCACCCCGGCCTGGCCCTCGCCCAGGGGCGGTTCGTCACCCGCAGCCCTTGCTCCGCCTTCCATTTCGGGGGGCTCAGGCTCCGCGTGGCCGCGCTCTGGTCGCGTGGGGACAGCCTGGCCACCCGCCACCTCAGCTGCAGGTCACCACCACCGGGGACAGCGGACACCGGGAGGGGGAGGGGAGAGCGGGAAGCAGGAGCGGGTGGGGAAACAACAAGGGGGAGCGCGGTCAACACAAGCGCCCCTGACGCAGCCGCAGCAGCAGCCGCAGCGCGTCCCCACCAGGTCACCATGGAGAGGTCAGTTCCCAGAAACGCGAAGAGGGCGGAGCTGCGGCGGGGGCGGGGCTGAGACAGGAGGCGGGGCTGCGGCAGGGGCGGGGCTGCAGGGGGGCGGTGACAAAGGCTCTGGGAAGGCAGGCAGAGCGGAGTGCGGGGCGCGATGGCGGGTGGGACACCCTGACCCCCGAAGACCAGACCTTGTCCTCCGCGGGCCCCTCCCCACCCTGGCCCGTCCCGCTGGGGGGCCGCCCCCCCCACGCCGTGCGGTCCCTGCTGACTGGAGGGGCGGGTGTGGGCGCTCGTGCTGGCCCCTGTGGGTCTGAGGCCCTAGGCGGGGAGGTCAGTGAGGAGCGGGGCGGGGACTGAGCCCCGTCCCCGTAACGCAGAATGAAGTTCAGTGACTCGGAGTTTGCTCTGGAGTCACAGGGATGAGGTGGCGGGCGGGAGGCACAGGATCACATCTGCTCCCCAGAGAGGGGGGACAGTTTCCAGCACACGTGGGGGAGGAGGCTGGGGTTCGAGGACTGGCAGGCGCCTGTCCCCTGAGAGTGGACCCACCTCACCTTGTCTCACCACCTGGCAGCTCCCTGCCGCCTCCGCGCTCGCAGCCTCTTTGTCTGGAGCCAGGCCCAGCTCTGGCGGCGCCCAGACCCCGGAGCTGGGGGCCCTTGGGGGCAGGTGCTGTGGAGGGCAGAGCGCCCCGCCCTCCGGCTCCAGCTGGGCCACCGCAGGTTCCCCGTCACCCCCCACGGGAACTCGCCCAGGGGAGCCCGGGTCCCAGGGGTGACAGGCGGTGCTGGCGACAGACGGCGTGGGTGTCAGGTCGTCCTCAGGGCCCGGGGGGTCGGCTGGCAGCAGGCCGCACAGGAGCAGCTGGCGCAGGCTCTCCACTGTGGGGAGACGGGCGCTGCTCTCCCCGCTCAGGACAGGGTGGCAGTGGGGTCACCCCCCGCCCCCCGGGGGAGCCCACCCCTGGGCCCCAGGGCTGGGGTATGGCAGTGACGGAGCTGCCCCGTGGGGCAGGGGGCAGGGAGACCCTGCGGGGGGCACGCACCATCTTCCAGGGCTGCGTCTGCGAGTCCTTCCAGGAGCGGGGGGTCTGGGAGAGGCAGCACAATGGGGCCCCTGCTCCTGCCGCCCCTGCTCTCTCCACACAGGGGTGCAGGTGGGGGAGGCCGGCCCGGCTCCCTGTCCTCGGTGCTGTCCCCGAGCTCGGGGGGCTCCAGCTCCCCTGAGAGCCTCTGGGGGGGTGCAGTGTCCGCTGTGGGTGGGAGGGCAGCGTCAGGCCGGGCGGCTGCCCCACATCCCGCTCTGACTTGTTCCCCACCGCTGATGAGCACCTGCTATGGCCAGGCCCACCCAGGCTCCTGACAGACATCAGTACACACAGCGCAGAGCCCTGCCCAGGACACAGAACCCAAGGGCACCCATCGCCCGAAAAAGTCAGAGGTGGGGGAGGGGCAGGCGTGGAGACCAGGGTGCTGGCTGTGCACTGCCCGGGGTCAGAGGTCACCGCTGCAAAGGCGTGGGGGCCGTGGGAGTTAGGAGGAAGAGCGCCCCAACAGAAGAGCAGAAGAGGGGCCAGCAGAGAGCCCACACACACTCAGTGACAGCTCTTCCCGGGCCCCTCGCCCGCCTGGGGCCGAGCCCCCTGCCTGACGGCTCCTGCTCCTGGTCTCTGTTCCTGACCTGGGTTGGAGGGAGGGGTCCTGAGGGAGGGGTCCCGGCCCCCCCGCACCCTCCCTTCCTTCACTAAATCCCCATCACCAGGGAGCCAGGCCGCATGCTCCTCCCTCACGGTTTCTTCAGTCAGAACCTCACACCTGTCCCCTGCCGCCCCCTATACCCCAGGAAGTGAGCGGTGTGGCCCCCAAAGCCTCAGGGGCCTACCTGCCAGCCCCTCAGCCTCCGGTTCACTGCCGAGCACCTCTGCGCTGTCCGGTCCTGCCCTGGGGGGACAAGCCATGGCCGGCGTGAAACCCTGGTGTCCTGGGTGGGGTGACAGGGCGGGCCCAGCCTCCCCACTGCAGGTGTGGGGGCAGCAGACAGGGCAGGGGCGGGACAGCTGCCCACCTGCTGGGCTGGGGGCTCTGCTGGGCCGGCTCCTGGGGGTCGGGGGCCGGGGGCCGGGCGAGCGCTGGCGCAGCCCCGGGGAGCCTGGTGGCGTTCCGCACGGCCTCCTCCAGGCGCTCCATCCACCTGCAGCTCGGTGGGCAGAGGGGGCTGTGGGACGAGCGCCGGGCACGGCCCCCACCGCCCCGCCCGCTCTCCAGCCTGCTCGGCCCCCACTGAGCACCACATGGGTTCTCACAGAGCAACTCGCTGCCCACGTTTTACAGATGGAGGCGCTGCCTGGACCCTCCCCCCTCCGCTGGCCCTGGACAGGGAGCCAGGGTGGGGACGAGGGTCCTGGGGGCCAGCATGGGAGCAGCAGGTGAGAAAGAGGGAGAAGCACGTGCAAGGGGCGGGGCCAGGAGGGGGCGGGGCCAGAGAAAGGAACGAGGCGTCCAGGGCCTGGGAGGTTCTGGGAAGGCCGCTCAGGCCACAGGCTGTGTGCGCGTGCGCGCGAGCGTCAGGATGAGCCTGTCTCATCGCCTGCGTCCCAGCCCGTTGCCTATCCTCTGGTGGCCTCACTGTCCTCACACACACCACCCTGCTCCTAAGGGGACAGCAGTCACGTGTGACCCCTGAATCGATTCTCACGTGTTCTTGTCTGATGACGTCAGCGCCACCAGCTCGTAGATCTGGGGTGGGCCCAGCTCGGAGGTGCAGATGATGAAGAAGGCCCGCTTATCTGTGGGGGTGCAGGGAAGGGTGGTCAGCACCGGGGGGTAGGGGTGCGGCCCGGCCCTCAGCGCGGACTGGGGTGCGGGAGGCCCCGCGTGCGGCCCGTACCCGTGGCCACGGAGCGCACGAGGACGGCGTTGAGCTGCAGGACGGGGCTGAAGGTCTGCTTGCCGTCCGCAGCGGCCCCGGCTGTCTTGCTGTGGCACTTGAGCAGCAGCCGTCCGTCCTGCTTCTGTAGCAGCACCAGCAGGTCCTCCAGCAGCAGCACCAGCAGGTCTGAGGGGCGGGGGGAGCAAGGGTGAGGCGCTGCTGATGCTGGGCTCTGCCCGGGGCCCCCGCGTGGCCCCTCAGCACCCACAGAGACCCGGCCCCAGGGACCAAGTCCAGCACACACCCAAGGTCTTGTCCTTGCTGATCCTCCAGGTCAGGGGCCCCTCGTGGATCATCTTCCTGGTTGTGAGGTCCAGGCTCTGTTAGGGGGAAACGATTCCCTCGTCCGTCGGTGGGTTCAGCATTCGAGCACCTTCCATGTGCCACACACCAGGTGAGGTGCGGGGCTCCGCACCCCGCTCACCCCATCTTGTGAGGGACAGACAGGTAACCAGGCCCCTGTAGAGCCAGGACCTGCCCACGGACCTGCCCAGGCCTCCCCCGCAAGCGCCCCCACACCTGCAGTGCTGCCCCCTGCCCCTCCGCCCACGGAGCGTCTCCTCTGCGGGGTGGGCTGAGCGGGACGCCAGGCGTGTACACGCTGGGGCCCAGCCCAGAGCTGCGCTGGGTGGGGGGCCGTGGGGGGCTGGCTGAGCCCTGCTTCCCACCTTGAACTCCGCAGCCAGGGGGTTGCTGGCCCTGTCCAGGGAGGTGGTGTCTAGGCGCTTCTGGTAGCCCTCCACGCGGTGCCGGTTCTCCGTGTGCCGCACGGCTTCGTTCACGTGCCGGAGGATTTCCCGGCACTGGTCCCGTGCCCGGCACAGCTTCTCCAGCTCCGAGGTGCCACCTGCCACGGCAAAGAGGGTCTGGGGCTCCTGCCCAACGTGTGTGTCTGTCTGTCCCTGTCCCACATCCCGGGGCTGCCACAAACCAGCAGGTGTGGTGCGCACACGTGCCCCTGCCTGACCTGAGGACCGAGGGACCCCAGTGCTGACGCCTGACCAGCCGCTCCTGGGCACGGGCCTGAGCGCCGCCCTGCGGGTGCAGGCAGTGAGGGCCCACGGGTGACAGTGGGGACAGAGCTCCAGGAGCAGCGTCAAGTCCCAGGCGCACCGACTCCAACCCCCACATCCCAGGTGGAGAAGCGGCCAGGACCCAGAGGCCCACAGCCCTCCTAGTCCCACGTTGTGTGTCCCCTGTGCGCTGCCCAGGGGGACGGGGACTCAAGTCCAGTCATGGTCCCTGCAGTGTGACCACGGCCGTCTGAGAAGATAAGGGGCCCCCCCAGGCCCATTATCAGACGCTGCCCCGAGCGCCCAGGCCCACGCAGGCTGGAGGCAGCCACACCTTCCCTGTGTCCCCAGAGCACATCACAGCCACTGTCATCTGAAACCGGCCACAGCAAGGCTGCGATGTAGACTTGGAGACCAGAGAGGTCGGGGGCCCTGCTAAGGCCGCCCAGCACGCCGGCCCTGCAGCCCTACCCTCTGTGTGCCTGATGATGCTCTCCAGCAGAAGTGGGTACTTGGTCAGACGCTGCATCTCAGAGACAATGAGG
This sequence comes from Craseonycteris thonglongyai, assembly GCA_004027555.1. Lineage (NCBI taxonomy): Eukaryota > Metazoa > Chordata > Mammalia > Chiroptera > Craseonycteridae > Craseonycteris > Craseonycteris thonglongyai. The sequence goes on from PVKE010001784.1 coordinate 10,916, forward strand.
TCACGCAGCTGCAGCCGCCGGCACTGAGGGTGGCTCTCAGCCTCCTGTGGAAGGAGGCCCACAGAGCTTGTCAGCGGGGCCACGGCTGAGGGGACGTCAGGTGCAGGGGCAGCTGGGTGTGGGGGCTCCGTGGCCAGGTGCGGGGGGGGTGGGGAGGGTGCACCTGCATGAACAGCTGGAACCGGCTGTCCTTGCGCTGCCTGGCTTTAACCAGCTCCAGGGCCATGGACTGGGACGAGCAGAACCGGGCAGCCACCTGCTGCAGCTCCTCCCGAGCGGGGCCGTCAAACTGAGAGGCAGAGTGGACACTGGTCCAGGCGTCAGGCCCCTGCCTAGGACCCCCCGCCCCCGCCCTATCCGTAGGCCTGGGGGTGCCGTGTGGCCGTACCCGAGAGAGCATGAGGTCACCGACATCCCCGATGACGGGGCCCGCATCCCGCAGCTTCTTCATGGCTTCGCACCAGCAATCTGGGGGAGTGGGAGGACAGAGGCCGGCTCAGCCGCTCTGTGGGCACCGGCCAGTCGACCGGGAGAAGGGCCGGCGTGGTGCGGGGGGTGGGAGGGCCTGGGACCAGCTGACTTAGGGACCAGACGCGGCTTCTAGGCCAGCAGGGTCGTGCACTGGGACAGACGCGGGCGGGGGACATGGGGGACCCTCACTGTGGATCTCGATGAGCTCGGGCAGGTTGGGGAACAGCCTCGCCAGCTCCTCGCGGGGCAGCAGCCCCTCCTTCTTCATGCGCTGGTGGAAGACGACGTCTAGCACGCGGAGGGTGCGCAGGTGTGAGGCCTCGGTCGCAAACAGCTCTGTGCGGGTCGGGACAGGAGGGGAGAGGCAGGAGAGCACCTCAGCGAGGACTGACACGTCTGTCCCCAGGGCCCTGCTGAGCCCGTCCCTGCGGGAGCTGGGGGGGTGATGGGGGCCTCACCGTTGATGACCTCCTGCCGGTCGACCTCCTTCTGGCTGAGCGCAGCCACCACGTCCTTGCCCACTGTGTGCTGCCAGTTCTGGGCGTCTGGCTCCGGCTCCAGGTCGAATAGCTGGCCTAGGTCGTCCTCCAGGAGGTGGGGGAGGCCGTCTGTGCAGAACCCCAAGCTGGGGGACTCAACACTCCTGGGGACAGACGGGTAGCTATGTCATTGGGGAGCAAGTCCCTCCCCACCCAGCAGCGTGCCCCCGGGACGGGGAGGGCCACAAGGCCCGCACAGCCAGCCCCTGGGGAGGGACAGGGGCACCCACACAGGCGCTGCTGCACCGTCACTCACCTACGGCCCATTTTGGGGGTGAAGGGAGGAGTTGGGTTCTCAAGAGACCTGTGGAGAGAAGTCAGCCCTCAGTGCCCGGCCGGTCCGGCCTGCCCGGCCCCGCTGTGGGGGCCCCTGCCCACCTGGTGGAGAGGCTGGAGGCGGAGGACGAGGCCGACTGGTGGAGGCGGGCAGCCTCTGCAGCTGCGTCCATGTCCACATCGCTGCGGGAACGCGGCACATTCTCTGCCTTCCGGGAGCGTTTCAGCTCCTCCCGGCCCTTCAGGCTCTCGGAGCGGCCCAGGCGAACCTCTGTGCGTGAGCTGGGGAGAGGGCAAGGCCTTCACACGTGGGGCCCTGGCCCAGTCCTCCCCCAAGGGCCCAAACACGCACGTTCACCAAGACACGACTTCCTGGTGCAGGTACTTCTCACAACAAACACCCCTGCCTGTCATCTTCCTCATGACCCACACCACGAGGCTGTCCTGTGGGTCCGAGGGCATCAGACCTGCGGTGCATCCTGATGCCAAAGACCCCAGGCCCCCACCAGGACAGCTGTGGCCTGAGGCCCTCAGCAGGGCGCACGGGCCCCAGCCTGCCTGCCTCTGGCCAGTTGCCTCGCCCTCTGCTGTGGACGCTGCTTCTGCAGGTGCCGTGAGGGAGGTCCAGCACCCTCCTCCCAGCGCTCCCTACCCGGCCCCCAGGCCGAATCTGCACCCCTCCAGTCGTGATGCGGGGTTCTCCCGTTATCTGGGCAGCAGCCGTCCCGAGCTCCCACTCCCCTCAGGGGCAGAGCAGCTTGGGAGGACGCTGACAGGGGGCTGCTCAGCTTGGCCCCTGAGTGACAAGCTGCTGACCACGGGGTGCCGCCCCCACGGCTGTGCTGAATTACACATCCTGCCCGAGGCTGCAGGGCCCGCAGGGCCACGGGCCCAGCTGGCTGATGTGCACGAGCCAAGCAGCTTGGTCTCTAGCCCGTGGGAGGACCCCACCCTCTGGGGTCCTGCTCTCTTCCTCTGGCCTGATCACCAGCACAGGTGTGTCTAGATCCAGGTGGAAAGGTTGGGGGAGCGGACAGAGTTCCACAGGGGGAGTCCTATCATCTATTGGAGGGGCTAAAGTATCTGGGAAGAAATGCCAGCTCCCACCCTGCCCACAGGCCCCTCCTTGGGTGGCCAGCCAGCCCCCCCCTACTACCTGCCGTTCTCCAGCCCCCCCTGCTACCTGCCGTTCTCCAGCCCCCACTGCTACCTGCGGCTCTCCAGCCCCCACTGCTACCTGTCGCTCTCCAGCACGTCGTCGGGAAAGCTTCCTGTCGAGAGCCGCTGGGCCACGGCCTCTGGGGAGTCACACTGCTGGTTGTTCTCAAAGTGCTGGATGATGTTCCTCACGTTGCCTGGTTTGACTGAAGCAGAGAGGTGGTGAGGGCGCTCTGCTTAATGCTCAGGGCGGCGTCGCAAGGACGCTCTCCCCCCTCAAGCTGAGACAGAGCAGTGAGAGCTGCTAGCGGGACATGGAGACGGTGGGGCTGGGAGTCCCACGGGCCCACCCGGCTCCTGCACTGACAGCAGTGGGCGGGGCCGGCGGGGCTCCTGTACTGACGGCAGTGGGCGGGGCCGGCGGGGCTCCTGTACTGAAGGTAGTGGGCGGGGCCGGCGGGGCTCCTGTATGGACAGTGGGCGGGGCCGGCAGGGCTCCTGTAGGGACACAGTGGGCGGGGCCAGGCCCATCTATCTGGGTCCGCCCTTTCACCTCTGCAAGGGAGGGTTCAGAAGCACGTTTTCTCTGGACACCTTTCCAGCTCTCACATGCTTCATTACAGTGACTCCTCAGCTTGAGAATCAGGACTAGGTTCTTCCAGAGACTCAGACAGGTTAAAAAAAACAGCCAGGAGGATCAGAACCACATCTGCATGCAGTCTGATAAAGATGCCAAAATACCCAAAGCATTGCTCAGACCTGCGGTAGTTTCAGAGTTCCCGATTTCTGCTCTCCCTCGACCCTCCTTCCTGCTCTTTCAGGCCCCGTGCCCCTCCCCCTGGTCTCCATCACTGAAGGATCAAACCCTCTGTTTCCAGTGAGGGGGGCTTAGGAGGCACAGAGGAGGGGCGTCACTTGCAGGGGTTCAAACCCCAGCCCCCTCTCAAAGCTAAGACAGAAGCCAGCTATTCCTGCTCAAAGCGGCAGAGATAACTGAGTAAAAAGGCTGGGTGGGCCATGGGCAGAGCCCGGAGGAGACAGTGTTGGCCTGGGGTGTGCTGGCTCTTACCATAACCTCAATGAGCTCAGCTCCAGGTTTAGTGAGGCCAGAATGGGCGCTGGGCCCAAACCGCTGCTGGGCCGGAGGCCTGCGGGCCGGACACGTGGGCCGCAGAGGTGGGCCCTGGGGGGCCTGGCCCTGCTTCAGATTCTGACACTGACACATACAACTTATAGGCGTCCCTGTGTCTAAGCTCAAGTTCCACAAGTGCATCTCCAAGGGAGAGAAACTACGTGCGAGCTGGTCTCAAAGCTCACGACTTCAGCTCGTGCAGGTGGGGGCCAGGGGACAGTCCTCTAAAATTGCCTGGTAGGTGGCCGTGTGAACGCGTCAGGAGTAGGAGTGTCACATCACCCCCACTCCCGAGATTAGGGCTGGATGTGCCTGTCGCAGCCTGGAAGTGCATCTGGGCCTGGGGACAACTGCAGAAGCCGGGGCAAGCTGCAGGGCCACAGCCCGAGACACCTGGTAGGTGACAGAAAGTCACCAGGTGGAATCCTGGTCCCTGCTTCCCAAGTGTTCCTGGGATACAGCTCTGTTCTGGCTGCGCCAAGAAGCAGGGGTGGCCCTGAAGTCTGGGGTGACTGAGAAACCCAGAGCGGGAAGCAGCATGTTTCTAAAAGGAGCAAAGTCTCACCAGCAGCCCCTGCTCTCCCTCCCCCACTCTGCATGACAGTGACACTAAGTGATAGCACATGAGACTGCTGTCAGCCAGACACTTGCACTGATGACCTGCCACGGCTCCCAGGGGTGCGGGAACACCAAAACCATTGTGTCCCATAGGAGCTCCGCCTCGGGCTCGCTCAGGACTGGCCTCCCCCCCCGGGGTCTGCGGGTCCACACTGGGTGCTCCAGCCCCCACAGCTGGCCCCAGGGAGCAGCCTGGGCTCAGTGTCCCGGAGTCGTGCTGGCCTCGGGCCCTCCTGGGGCAGGCGGAGGGGAAGGGACATGCTAAAGACTAAGGACCCAGGCTTCAGGCCATTCTCTCATTTTTTCCTATTGTTTTATAATTGCTTCTCCAATTATTTTTGTTGCTTAAAACATGTTAATAGCAGGACAAGTCTAGGAATTTAGTAATTTAAGAAGTAATTTTGGAGAGCGTTATTTTCAATCTCTGCTTGTGCACGAGATGGACGCTAGGAACAGAGCGATTCCCCACTATGCTGCCCCACCTCACTCCACACACTTCCTGCCGAGAAACACGATCCCTCATGTGGGCACAAGGGCCCGACAGGAAATGGCACCACGCCCCCAGCCCAGGCGTCTGGGGTGACGTTTTGATACACAGGTTCTAGGAGGCAGAGCTCAGGTTCGCTAATGCTCTAGGACCAGTCCCAGGGCTGCCAAGTGCAGACTAGAGGTGGAGGTGCCACACGGAGGGCTGAGCACAGGAGGTGATGGGAACTAAAATCACCTCCAGGAAAAAAGGCCAGAGACCCACTAATCACTACAAACCCCCCCCCACGACCTCCAAACATGAGGATTGAAACCCGAGGACCCTGTACAGGACATTTCAGTGTGAGAGGCTGCCCCTTGTTTCCATGTCTCCAGAGAGGTGACAGCATGAGGAGGAAGGGGACAGGCGTTGGGGCCCAGGAGGACGAGCCCACCCAGGGCGCATCCTGGCCGCCCACACCTTGGGGCGGCGTCTTGTGTCAGAGAAGCTTTAGCAACAAGGAGGAACAACAGGAATGGCATGGGGACAGGGACGGGGGACAGAGGCCGACGGGAGGAAAGGATGAAGCAGGAAATGGGGGATGGAAAGCAGGATGTGGGGAACAGAACTCAGCGCTAATGCAAAGAAAACCCAAAGAAAACGGTCCTTTTACCTTCCACAGGGGACAAGGGAATATGAAATGCTAAAAGAAAACAAAAACAAAAGCAAACCATGAAAAGTCAAATTAAGAGCCAACACAAAAGTCACAGCAGGCTGGGAAGTGGAGGTGGGACCCCCAGCAGGGCTGACATCGCGCCCCCTGCCCCCCAGGACGATGGCGGCCGTGGTCACTGCCCTTCCGGACAAAGGGCGCAGCCGGGAGGCATCACCTCTGGGCCCCAAAACTGCTCTTCCCACCCCGGGCTGCTTCATAGGCACCCAGGCCCCACCAAGAGCACCCGGTCAGGGGCCCGGCCGCCAGCAGCAGGCTCCTGGGGGGCCCGCTCCCCATGTCTGCGTGGGCTCCTGGCTCTGCGGCTGCCCCGTCCCTCACAGCCGTGGGGTGACACAGAGGAGGCTCCCGGCACACGCGGGGGCCCTGCCCCCACACTCACTGCTCTGCGATGAGCTCTTGGGCTTCCCGATGTACTTGAGGATGGGGTTTCGCTTCTTGTCTTCCAAGGCGTCCTTTTCTTTCTTGGAGGTGCTGCTCTGCTGAGACAAGACCACAGCTTCAGAGAAGGTCCTGGGGCCCCGGCAGCTTTACAGGGGCAGCGGAAGGGCTGGTCGGCTCTGAGGACTGTCCCTGCCCCCGTGGCTCCAGGGCACAGAGCTGTACCGAGGCAGATGGCACTCACCAGGGCGGCCTTACCTTCTTGGTCTTCGGGAAGAAGGGCAACCACTTGTCCTTATCAGGAGCGGACGGGGTCTTCTCTGTGCTGTTTGGAGGCCGTGCCTCTCGAGGCCGGATCCCGGCGTGGCTCATGTAGGTGTTGAGGGCGAAGTCCATGGGGGCGCTGGCAGGGAGGAGTGGGTGCTGGCTTGGAGCTGCTTCCGTGTGCTCGGCCCACCCGGGAGGTGGTGAAGGGGCAGGTGTGGGCTGGGGGGCCGGGGCGCTCAAGGGGGGCAACAGGCAGATGCCGGCATGACGTCCGGGAGAAACTCGTGTCCTGAGCCCAAGTGCCCTGATGTGGGGACAGCGCTCAGTGGGAGGACGTGTCCACTCCCTGAAATGGGAGCAGGCTGGCCGTGAGGCCGAGTGGAGCAGGAGAGGGGTGTGCTAGCCCCCTCTGCCCAGGTGGACGGCCTTCGCCACCTGCCAGCCTCCGAGTGCAGAGATTTGATGCTCAGGAGCGGCCGGGTCACCCCGACTGCCGTGGACAGAGCCTTGTAGGGCCACGGGTTTAACGTGGACGTGGCTCCTGATTTGAGGGCTGGACCATCCCGTGTGGGTGGGGCCGCCGCCTCCCTGGCGCCCCCTCTCCTGACTCAGCCCCACTGTCTCCTCGTGCTCAGTGTGTGGAGGATGCCCAGGGGTGCACGCTCATTTCGACACTAGCTGCCGAGGAGCAAAGAGCCGTGCGTGCTGGCTGCAAAACTCCTGTGAGGAGAGCGGGGAAGCGTGCGGGCAGCCCCTGTGGCCGGTGCCTCCTGGGGGTGGGGGTGGGGGGGCGAGAGGAGGGAGATGACCCAGGGCTGCTGGTGCCTCACAGGGTGGGCACCCGGGCATCAGGGCCTGAAGCTCACGACTGGGCCGTGTGCTGGGACAGACACCTGCGAATCAGCCATGTCACGAGGCCTGGGACTCCCGCCCCTAGGGCCAGGGCACAGACTCACTCACCTCCTGTCCTCCTCGTACTTGGACCTGAACAAGAGAAAGGACAGGTGACGGGCGTGCAGCAGGAGCGGGACCCCACCTTCCAGGGGACGAGCAGGCTGGGGACAGAGCTGGACACTCACAGGATGTCCCCCAGGGCGGCCAGCTGCCTCTCGGCCACTTGGCGCTCTCGGAGGGGGTCCCCATCCAGGTCCAGCAGGTCATTGTCCCCGTACAGGCTGCCCAGCCCCAAAGTGCGTTTTGTTCTGAGCCGGAGAAAGACACATGTGCACGGGGGCCTGACGGGCACATGCCCACCCAGCGAGGCGGGCACATGCCCCAGAGGAGGGCGTGGGGTGGACAGGCACCTGTAGTCCTGGATCTGCTCCTGGATCTCTGGCATGGCCGCCTCCTGAGCCTCACAGAGGACGCCGTGGACGTCCTCGCCGCTCCGCAGGCGCGCGTCTGTGGGGAGCGGGAAGTCAGACGGGGACGCCGGGAGGCAGGTGCTGCCCTGTCAGCCATCGGGACCTGGCAGGTTGCTCCTGGACCGGGGCCTGGGGCCCGACGCCGAGTCCCGGGGTGAGGACAGGCGATCGCTCTCCACACGCACTGCGCGCCGTGAAGGGGAGAACGTGGTGCCCCATGCTGCCAGGGGCATCACAGGGCCTGCACCAGGGGGCTCCTGGGCAGGGCCTGTCCCGCCTGTGTGAGGAGTTCTGGAGCCGCCGCCCTCGTGTCCCGTGCACCCAGGACAAGACAGGCACTGAGGAGGTTGACCCACCAATGAGCCAACTCACCGATCTCAGCCTGCAACGCCTCTGGGACCCTCACTCTCAGCGGCTGAAAAACACATGTGGGGGCAGACGTGGTAACGAGACATGGAGGGCAGCCCTGCCTTCCCCCCGTTTCCTGTACCCGCACCCCGATTCTGGGCGAGGACTAGAGTCTGAGATCCAGAGCAGGCTGGTGTTTGGGGGGGTGGCCGCCTTCCCACCGACTCCAGGGGCACCAGGGTGCATGGGACCGACGCGCCAACAGGAGCCATCTTTATCAGCCTCCCCGACGGCCGCGCTCCAGCGCCCAAGGGAACCAGCATGTGACACGTCTGCTGGAGCCCGGGGCTCTGGGTGCCTGACAGCCAGGCACAGGATGCTGCGTCACCACCAACAGAGACCACCTCACAGGGACAAGTGCCTGAGACCCCCGGGGGGCGAAGACAGCACCCTGAGGAGCTAGAGCCAGCCGCCTATAGCCGGGCGGGTCAAGTCATCTGGGAATTAGACCGGGACTCCGGCAGGGCTGCCTAGCAGGTGGGGCTGCGGCTGGGTCCCTGCCCCGGGCAGTGCCATCTGCCTCTTCTCTGCCTGTGGTGGTCACAGCAGGTCAGGCCACTCCCTGCCAAGACCCTGCTGTCTCTGGGCCTGCTTCTTGGTCCCAGGAATGCAGGGGGACAGGGAGGCGGGGACCCAGGGGACAGGGCCCCAATGTGTTGTCATCTCCGTCCTCAAACATGTCAGAGGCAGCGTGCACTGGGCCTCAGGCTGCGTGGGACAAGGGCTCAGGGAGCAGACCTCCCGGGGCAGCGCAGCTCTGTGCGCGGGCTCCCAGCCCCGGGCCTGCGGCAGCACGTGTGCGGCTGGCTGTCCTTCCCCTCTGCCTCCGAGGGGCCCCTGCGGCCTCACCGCACTGCTCTCCAGGAAGATGCTCCAGATGTCCCTCCCCAGGCTGCGGGCGTCCTTGGGGCTGCTCTGCTGATAGACCTCCACACACAGGTAGAAGAGCTGGGAGGGCGGAGAGGGGGGTGAGGGCATGGTCCTTGGCCACCAGGGACTCTGTGGAGACACCTGGGCAGGCGCTGCTACCTGTGGGGGTGCCCGGTGCTGAGGCCCCGTCCCTGTGCTGCACCCCCAGCCCCCGCCCCCACCGCCAGGACCCAGGTCGAAACCTGGCTTAGGGCGTTTCAGAGTCCCTGGCGCAGTCCCACCCCTCTGCCCACGTGTGCACACACACGTAGACACGTGCACACGTGACCACACATGCACCCATGCTCTGTGAACACAAGCGCCTCAGCCCCACTCCTCCCGGCTGGCACCGGCATGTGCTTGGTGACGTGCAGCCTAAGTGAGGCCACGTGGTGCAGGACGGCCGTCAGGACCGCAGCCGCGCGACTCACACAGGTGCTGAGCATGGGCTCCGCAGAGCAGCAGGCACCAGGTGGGTGTGTCCCGAGGGGCACAGCCTGGCCCCTCCCACCACCCCACCTTTCTGGCTGAAACAGTGACCACATGGCTGTGGCTCTGAGCGGCCCGTCCTCACAGCCCTGGTCCCCGGCCCCCACGCCCAGCCCTCTGCCATGCGTTCCTGCAGAAACACCACGTGCAGGCGCCAGTCTCTCAGCTCCCAGTCAGCCTGCATCCACTTCCACTCGGAACACGTTAGGACGCCATCTCCCCCCAGCTGACACGCGTGCGTTTTCTCGCGGCTCCCTACACGACCGATGCGCTCAGCAGTGAGGGAGCCCCCAGGCCCCCCCCCCATCACGACGAACACCCCCCACTGACCAGGGGGCTGGGGTCGGCCTGGGAGAAGATGTATCGCAGGAACACCCCCAGGTGAGCTGGCCGGGACTTGAGCTTCTCCAGGTCCTGGAAGATGAGGTCGCTCTGGAAAGCAGAAGGGCGGGCATGGTTGGGGGGAGCCCATGCCATCGGCCCCCCAGGGTCCCTGTGCTGTGACCTTCTCCCCACGCCCCCAGCTGTGCTGACGGTCACACTGCTTCTGGCCAGGCGCAGCTGGTGTAACAGAGGAGTGACGAAAGCAGACCAGGAAACTGTTACCTCGTTGTTGAAATAACCAGGGTCATAATCTTCCTCTGGGCCAATGATCAAAGGCTTTGGACTCAGGTCCACACTCTGAGGAGAGAGTCAAGGTGTAGGGATGAGAGGCTAGAGGACTGGGCACCCAGCCCCTCGGGGAAGCCAGTCTGGGGACAGCACAGCAGTGACAGGGAAAGCCACGCGAGTGTGGCAAACGCGGCATCTCACTACCACCCCGCGTCTCAGGACAGAAGACGGGGTTTGCGCTGGCAGGAAGGCCACCGCGAGTGGGCGGGGCAGCCAGACCAGAGGAGCCTGGTCACCCGCAGGGAGATGGGAAGTGAAAGGCGGCTTTTCCTGTTTACGAAAGACCTGGGGTTTGGTGGTGCCTCCCCCGACATGCTCACAGAGCAGGGCAGAGCCCCACTGCGTCTAAACCCACTTCTCAGCTGCGCTCCCCCGTCCTTCCCCGTCAGGCTGCACAACCGCCCCACAGCCATGCTGTGTCCCCATCAGACTGCGCTCCTGTCGCAGACACTCCAGGGGCTTCACTGGACACGCCCCCTCCTGCAGGCTCTGTGAGCATCCGAGGCCTTTCTGCTCAGCGGTTCTTCTCACTCAGCGGCGTCCACCTCACTCCCAGGGGCAGCCCAGCAGGGCTCTGCTTCTAGGACCCCCGGAGGTTGTGCTGCCCTTGCCGCAGCCTAGAACCCCCCCCCCACCGCACACTTGCAGCGGGGGTTCCCCGGACAGCCTTCTCGGCTGCTCTCCACAGCGGGAGGCCCCTCGAAGCCCAGCCCCACACTCCCAAGTGCAAGTCAGGCCAGGAGAACCCGAGGGCCATGGGCAGCGCTGCCCTCAGCCCCACGCCCCTCCCCGCCCGCACGCCACACTCTCTGAACCCCCAGGGCCCAGGAACCCCCAGGCCAGGGGGTGGGGGTGGGGGATGTCAGATCGCTGCAGGGCCTGCAGGTAAAACCTGAAAGCACTAGCTCTTGCTCAATTGGGGGAGAATATTTTTCTTTAAATCTTTATGAATTTATAGTTTTTTTGATTGCAAAAGCAGAATCCAGTTACTATAGAAAAAAGTCACCACTGCAGAACCGGGTGACGAAATGTGCACGCTCCCCAGGACCCAGCCGCACTGCGGGCAGCTTCGTGGACGGTACAGGCTCCTGTAGTTTCTAACAGATTGTTTTGAAGATGCTGAAACAGTTCAGGAGGGAAGGACTGTGAGGCCAAGACATCACACCTCACACCTGCTCATCAGCACCACACTTGGGCCTGGAGCCGTGGGGACAGGGGCCTGCGGAGCCCAGGAGGATGGAGGTCCAGTGGGCGCCGTGTGAGCAGCCCCGAGGCTGTCTCCCTCCCCAAGTGGAGACCAGTGCCAGTGCGTCTCCTGGTGAGAAGTGCCGAGATCTATGCCCGGAGGACCCCGCATGCAGACAGGCACGTCTCCTCCTCTTACCCTCCAAGCAACCAGCTCTGCCCTGGAGGCGGAGCTGCCCCTGGGGCGAGTGGTGTTTGAATGGAGGGCAGGAGTCCTTCAGAACAAACGTGAGCGGCAGAAAGGGAGTGGCTCCAGGAAGATGCTTAGGGACCCCGTGCAGCTGCTGTGAGGTCGCGGAGCCGTCCGGTGCACAAGGCCCGGCTCCCTTCCCGTGTCCCTGCCAGGTGACTGCCAACGTCTGCCCAACGGCCTAATGTCACACAGCCCACGTTCTTCTCAAGTTCTCTCATGGAGCCAAACCCATCTGGCTGACGCCCTGCCTGGGGCTGCAGGGAGGCTGCAGGGAGGCTGATGGGACGGCCCCAGACTAGCCGAGCTTGTATCTGCTGCTGAGGTTAGGGTGCGTAATAGTAACCTTTTATTTAAGAGAAGAAATTTACTAAAGAAAGAGAAAATGGAGAGATACTGAACAGCCCACTGCCCGTTTTATAGACACTAAGACGGAGCAGCTCCCTGCTCCCAACATCCCTTCCCTATAGGTGCACAGACGCCTCACACAGAACCCCTGCTCTCACACACCTACTCACCCACGCTCCACCTCTGTTCTTCATTCTCTAGCTGAGTGTCCAGCTCAAAGCGGGGCTTTGGTCTGATTATTCGAGGCCACGCACTAGGACTGGTTCTGAACTAGGAGGGCGGCTGCAGGGTGGACCCCTAGCACTGAACTGGGGGGCTGGATGCGTCTGCGTCCTGTCACTTGGGGTGTTAGGCCATCCTGGCCATGGTGACAGGGGAGGTCTGAGGACTGTCTAGTCTAAGGTCCAAGAGTACTGAGTTCCTTGGGAAAGCCGGGACGGCTCAGTGGGTTAAGCACTTGCTTTGAAGCCTCGGGGACCAAAGATCGAATCCCGGCCCCGGCCCATGAGGACCCTGAACTGGGGAGTGCTTCCTAGTTCGGTTCTTGCCAGGACCTATGTGGGAGGCTCTCGGCCCAGTTCCTGCCCTGCGCAGCCCTGCACCCACCTGTGGAGTGAAACTATATGGAAAACTAATGCTGTCAACTATGGAGATGGCTCTGGGCCCTCCCCCTTCTTTCTGTCTCTCTCTGTCTCTGTTTCTGTCAAAAATCAATAAAATAAATCTTAAAAAAAATAAGAGTACCGAGTTCCGATTCATCATTGACTACATTAACAGAGAGTTCCGTGAGAAGGAAACTTGCCCGGAAGGTCCTCGGGCTCGGCTCTCCTGGCGCCATCAGCAGACGCCGTCCCACCGTGCCCGGCACCAGCCGGCCTCGACTCCACAGGGCCCCTCACCACGGCCCCACCTTCACACAGGTGCCCTGAGACTTGCTGAGGACAGGTGGTAGCTGACGTGCTGTTACCTGGCTCAAGCCCGGGCAGCCACCCACTCAGCTGCGCTTTCGTCACTGAGCGGTGCTGCCTCCAATGTCAAGGCTGCAGGTGATGTCACTAGACTGCTTAGGACCCGGTCCCTTCTCGCGTCCCTCCCACACTGGTCCTTGCACGTTCATGCGTCACCTCCCCCAGTGGGCAGGAGCAGTAAGGAAGTCAAATCCCAACGATGACCTGAAGTTGGGGTGGGACATGTTTTAAATGACTTGTGTGTTTGGCTGCCCTGGGCACACACTCTGCTAGCACGATGACGGCTTCTGCCCCCCGGCTCAAGTTCCTCACACTCAGAGGCCTGTGACAGCCCGTGATGTGGCCTCTCGTTCCACCCCAGCCTTCATGGAACAGACTTACGAGGTAAGGGAAGCCAGACCCGACGACCGTGCAGGGAGGGTGCCCTGGAACCCCGAGCAGCGTCTAGACAACAGGCCAGGGGCACCGCAGGGAAGCTCCCGACTCGCGCTGCTGCACTCACCTCACTGATGGAAGGACAGCGTTCTGTCCCAGAGTCCAAGCTGCTGTCCCCGTCCTGGGACTCCACAGGAAGCTGGCCTGAGAAGAGAACCATGGACACAGTGGGGACCTGCCGTCCGGCGCCCATGCACGGGGCAGGAAGCCGAAGTGGCCACCTCGCCTCCCAAGTGAGACGCTGCACACCCAGCTCTCACCTCCCACCCTGTGTCCGGGCTGTGTCCCCTCCAGCTGTGACTCACAGCGACCGCCCCCCACCCCCAGCTGTGGTCTTGGGCTCCCAGGTGCGCCTGGGCGGCAGCCCCGAGAACTGTCCCGGGCACTGAGCTGCCCACCCGTTTCCCTGCATGCTGGGCCTGCTTCCTCCTGTCACGTGGTGACCCGGGGCCCAGTCCATACATTCTGTCCCCGAGTCTGCCTTGTGGAGAAGGGACACACAGGACAACTGAACTGGGGACATGGCAGGGAAAGAGGGCTGCCAGGGACTCACCTTCCAACGACCTCTGGCTGCTGTCACCACAGAGTGGAAGTGCATCCTAGAAAGGAAAGGTCCTGAGGGTGGCCATGCCCCAACCTCGCCCCCTGGCTCCCTCCCTCTGGTCACTGCCCGCCCTCCTCAGCCTCAGCTGATGGCAGTTGCAGGCTGGCAGCCGCCTCTCCTGCCCCTGGTGCTGCCCTGAGAGCCCAGCCAGAGCCATCGCTGCACCGGTGCAGCTTCAGGAGGATGCGGGCCCCTAACGGTGCACAGGCCGCACCCCCGGCAGGAAATTTTACAGCAGGGCGCTCAGCCTGTTGGATTCCCAGAGCCACACGTAAAACATACTAACACTAACGATAACTGATGAGCTAAAACAGAAAAATATCACAAAAAAAATCTCATGTTTTAAGAAAGCTTACAAATCTGTGTTGGGCCGCATTCAAAGCCATCCTGGGCTGCCTGCGGCCTGTGGGCAGGACAAGCTTGTTCTAAAAACTTCACTCATAACCTTGACCACAAAGCATCTATGACTTCGTTGGGCTGGACACAGACAGCACGTCCTGCCAAGGGCTACAAACAGCGCAGGCAGGTCCCCGAGGGAACGTATCGCACCACCAACAGTCTCTGAAGGCGCGGCCTCGGGAGGCCCCTGTGAAGGGAGTGACCCCCGAGCGCTTCACTGCAGGACCCCACCTGCCTCCCCACAACTCTGAGGCCGGTCGAGCGCGTCTTACAGAGAGGAAGCAGAAGCCGGGGGGCCTCAGTGACCTGCCCGGCAGGGAGCCAGCAAGCCTGGCTGGCACTCAGCCCTCCGGACTCTGAGCACAGTGCACGCGCCCCTCTTCATGGGCACACGGCACAGGGCCCCGTGCTGCGGGACGCATCGATGCCGACAAGACCCTGCCAGGCAGACCCGTCGTAGGGGCCGGCGTGCATGAGGGTGGGAACCACAGCTCCCGGGTTACACAAGCCTGGGGGGGCGTGCACGTGACAGGGGCCCTTCCAGACCCAGCCGCTTCATGCAGTTAGCCTGCGCGTCCCAGACTTTTCAACCGGACGTTCTAAAGAGGAAGCGCCCGGCCCTCCACCGCTACGGGCTTGGCGAGCATCCTCCACGGGGCTCCTCCAGTTTCTGGGAAGTTGCTTCCTATACACCCAACCACGAGGGCCGGCGGGAAGCGAGGTCTGAGATGCCGCTGACAGTGAACCCGAGGACGGGCGAGGTCGGTTCCGTCAGGGACTCAAGAGCACCAGCAAGTCCCTGAGACGCCCGTGGGACAGGTGGCAAAGGGGCTGCCAGGCACCCCGGGGGAGACTGGGCAGGGGAGCGTGGACGCTGCCTGGGAGACTGCAGCTGCCAGCGCTGCCCCGTCCGTCACTTCTTCCCTCTGCAGTTGCACGCTCGGGGGCCAGCAGAAGACCCCCCCCCGTGTGGCCCCCGGGGGCCAGCAGTGCCTGGTGTTTGCAGGGCCGAGCTGTTTCTCTGTAAGTGACCGGCCCACATGCGCTCCGCCCTGGGTCCTGCCACGACCCAGGAGGCCGTCTGCCCTCGCTGGCTGCCTTGCTCTGCCCAGGCCACTGCTCAGCACCCTTCCTGGAGTTCTGCCTCCATCACTCACCACTGAGCCACCTGTCTCCTGCTGGATCTTCAGCTGCAGCTGACTGACTCTCCGCCGGGCGCCTTCGATCTGCTCCTCTAGCTGGCTGCCGGGGTTCCGGCTCTGCACCTCACGGATACGCTGAAGGGGCGGGGGCGGGATGAGGGGAAAGGCAGAGGAGTGGTTAGCAGAGCACAGATGACTCACAAAACAAAGGGGCATGAGAGGAGCTCTCTGCCCTCTAGACTGGCGGAAGCATGTCACTTCAGCACCATTTAGGGGCAGAAAGTGGTATGAATGGTGAGAAAGAGAACAGATAAGCAACTGGGGGAATAAGTCCCAATAGAGCAGCCACCCTGATCTGACCGTCCGGCAAGGCCTGGCCCAAGTCCCACGTCCCACACAAGCTCCTCTATGACTTCTGCTCACGTGTGACATTCAAGAGACTGTCCCAGTCAGCACGCAAAACAGCACCCATGAGGCAACTGGACACGCCAGACCCATGTGGGGTGCAAGGGAGAGGCATGGACTCGGGAGGCCGCTGCCCCTCCCCAGCCCATGGTGGGGAGCCGGACACGCCCAGCATGCCTTGGGCTCTGCAGGCCGGGCCTGCACTCTTTGGCTGTGCACCCGCACTGGTGAGATGCAGACGCCGGTGCCCTCCCCTCGGTGCCCCGGAGGCTGTGCCTGTGACGTGCCTGTGATGTGCCTGGCGCGAAACCCGCGGCTGAGTGTGCGGCAGCTAATGTGACTTCTCTGCAAGAGGGAAAGCTCCAGGACCTCGCTGCTTAGAGCAGTAAATGGAGACGCTGGGGTGTGCTCCCTAAGCCCCACCTGCAACCTGCTGACAGGGCTCACCTCGGCTCCATCCCCAGCTGAGCAAGCCCACCGCCCACAGGCTGGGGGCCTCCCCGGCTTTGTTCCACTTCTAACACCTCCACCCACAAGAGCCCCCCTGGGGCTCACAGGTGACGCCCAGTGGCCTCAGGCTCTTCCCACGGCTCCTGCCACGTGGGTTCCAGTCCTCAAACAAACACTGGTCACTGCAACCACTTCCCACCCACTGGGCACATCCCAGCCTCTGCTCCTGCCTGTCTCAGCAGGAGTCCACACAGGAGCATGACTTCTACGCCCCCAGTCGTCCCCAGGGTGGCCTAGCTCGTCCCCTCCCCACCGTCTCAAACCAGTGACCCAGCTGCCGCATCCTGTGGTCTCTCTCAGGCCCCTGAAAACACAGTGCTCGCTTGCCTGATGACCCCCAGCACAGCTGCCCTTCCCCCCGCGTACACCCCCAGCACGGCTGCCCTGCCCCCCGCGTACACCCCCAGCACGGCTGCCCTGCCCCCCACGTATAGCTGCTGAGCTTCAGCCCAGATGCAGAGCAGGAGGCCTGGCCCTTGTCTTTAAGGAGCTCAGCTCACCATGGACACAGGTTGGTGCTGTTTTCTCTGCACTGCACCCTAGGTGACATCACCCAGGCCCTGCTCTCAGCTGCCACAGTTAGCCCGGCCTTCTGCTGAGGCTCAGCCACCCGCTCCGTGCACCCAGGGCTGACCCCATCCCCTTCCCTAAACCCCACTCCTCCCGTCTCCTTCCGTCAACGGCATCGCCATCTACCCACGCAGCCACACTGGGGCTTTTACCCACTCCCCAACCTCCCCTGAGATGTCGCCTACTGCCACCCTGACGTCCCGTTCTCGCTCGCACTGTTGTCCTTAAATCTGTTGCAGCAGCCTTCTCGACGGCGGCCTGCCATGTTGGTGCACACAACATCCTTCTAACCGATGAAGACAGTTCACTCCCCTGCCCGATGAGCCTCTCATCGACTCACACGGGCATCAGAATCAACCCCAAGCCCATCAAGGCCCAAAGCCCTTTCCAGAGTGAAATGGACAGAACCAGCTCCAGCGTCACCCCACACGGCCTTCTCTGCTCACTGTGGAACTAGTGACTCCTTTTGGGCTTCCGTGACTTTTAAAAAACATTCTAAAATCACGTAGTCATGTTGGTGACACACAGTCCATTAACGTAAGCGTCCATTTGGGAGTGTGCAGGCCAGTGTGCTAAGCGGCTTCCTGTGGTGAGCGTGCCCCAGGCCTGCCCACACCGCGTCCTGTGGCCCCATCGACAAAGGCGGTGCTGGGGGGCCCGCCCTCTGGCCGTTGCAGTTAATGCCACTGTGAACGTCTGCGGGCAGCTCTTGCTGGAACCAGTGTCCTCAGTTCTCCTGGCTGTGTCCCGGGGGAAGATGGTGATCCCCTCTGAGTTTCTCTGCCTAACCCGTTCAAGAACTGCACTCTGGGGAAGCCGGGATGGCTCAGTGGGTTAAGCGCTCACTTTGCAGCGCCGGGGACCGAGGATCGAGTCCTGGCCCTGGCCCGTGCGGAACCATATGCTGGGAGCTCCCCCAGTTCAGTTCTCTCTCTGTATCTCTCTCTCTCTCCTCTCTCTGTCAAAAATAAATAAATTAATTAAAAAACAAACAAACAAAAAAACTGCACTCTGCGCTCCACACTGTCACCATCAGCGGGGGAACAGAGGCCTGGGCACGCTGGGACGTGCCAACGAACATCTCTCCGGTTCCCACCTCTCACGTAGGGACCATCAGACGCTGCGCAATGTGCATGTCCCCCGTGGCCAGTGATGCTGGCGTCTCAGGTGCTTACTGGCCACTCACGTGTCCCCTTCACAAAACTGTCTATCCAAATCCTGTGCCAGCTTTTAAATCGGGTTATTTGCCTTTTTATCGTTCAGTTTTAAGTCCTTCACACGTTCTAGTATGAGGCTCTTACCAGACACAAGTTGCAAATATTTCCTCCCATTCTGTGGGTTGTCTTTTTTACTTTCTTGATTGTGTCCTTTGACACACGTTTTTAATTTTGATAAATTTCAATTTATCTTTTTTTGGGGGGGGGGCTGTTTGTGCTTTTGGTAAAGAAGACAGACAAGTGGTCATTAAGCACATATTTAAGAAACCACTGCCTAGTACAAGGTCATACATATTTACACCCATGTTTTCTTCTGAGTTTTATAGTTTAAAAAAGGTTTTAGCTGCAATGTTGAAGTCTGAGTTACACTTTGTTGACTGTGTGAGGTCAGGCCCGAGTTCCCTCTGCATGTAGATGTTCAGCTGCACAGCATCTGCTGAAAAGACCACTGTTCCTTCACCGAACAGCCCTGGGTCCTTTGCCAAATGTCAGCTGATCACAAGTTAGTTCTGGACGCCGAACGCGTGCTGATCTGCAGGTCTCACGTCATCAGCACCAGTGTCTCAGCCACCCTCTGACAGCTCTCAGCAGGTAGCAGCACCTCTGACTATGACGCACACAGTACAGCCACATCTTCGTCCACCTACTGGCCCCTTCCCGGGTGACCAGCCCCTTAAAGGTGCAGGCTCCTTTATCTGTGCGGCCAGTCCCCCAGCACGTCACACACAATGGCTACAACGTGGCAGGAGCTCAGCGCTTGCTGAGTGAGCCGTGCATGTTCACGTCTGTGCCTCTGACCTCTGCCGATAAGTCCCTGCACAGGGAAGGAGACGCACTCTCCAAGGCCCAGGTGAAACACCCGCCTCTCTGAGTCGCCCCACACCCGCGCTATTCAGCGCTGGCTGCTCTCTGTCCTCACTGGGAGCTCTTTGTCGCTCTTGTAATGTGAACGTCCCCACTAGGTGTTAAACGCAGTGAAGGCGAGAACCGTCTGATGGTGGTCATCACCGCACGCTACAGGGACGAGACACTGCATCAGCGTGGTGGGCGCTGGCAGGAACGGGCTGGACTAAGTGGCGGCATGAGAAGCTTGCTGCAGGCCCAGCTGCCACGGGAACCTGGTCACCACACGGCCACCGCAGTGGTCCTGTGCTCTCCCCGCACTCCGTCCAGGCCTGAGGTCTCTGTGCACCCCTCCCCCAACAGCATGCCCACCTGTCAGCCTGGCAGCCCCACCTCCCTCCCCAAGCCGAGAGATCAGCTCCCCTGGACTCTGATGCCCTCAGTTCCAATGTCCCCTCCTTTCATTCGACCCGTCTCATCACGGTGTGTTGTGTGTGCAGTCACCATTTTTCTCTACGGTCCATGAGTGCTATCACCCCCATCCCTCTATCGTCACATCTGCCTTAAGCTCTGCTGGCACACAACCACCCTAAGCGGTCCTGGGTTTTACTTTTTCCAGCTTCACAAACAGGAACTGGTGGGTGAATTCAGTGTACGAGTGATGGTGACGGCAGTCTGCCCTCACGGGACTTACCTGCAACTCTCTCTCCTCCTGCCTCAGCATCTTCTTCAGGATCTGGGTGGCGTGCTTTTGAAACTCAGGATCCTGAGAATAAAAAACATGACAGTGGTGGGGGGTGGGGACCTGCTCACCAGCTTTCTTCTCTTCTACCTGCTGACTCTTGGGCAAGGACCACGATGAGAGTAGGGCCTGGGCCACGTGCTCTGTGTGACACTGGGGGCCCCTGGAATTCAGGAGACGTGAATCTTGCTTTGGTTTTACTCCGGAACTGGAACTTCCTAGAAACCTTGCTGGTATCAAATTCTGTGCAGCTGCCCAGGCCTGTCCAGCTGAGTCTCCTCCCAGCGGAAACCCACTGGCTACCCCCACCTGCACCCCGACTTCTCAACCCCTCATTCAGCCTGTCCTGGGGAAGGATCCAGAGGGTTGGCTCCCTACTTGTTCTTGTCCTTTTCCGGCCTCTGTCCCTACAGCCTGGGCTCCGTCTTTCATTCTTCCAAGCAGCCTGTGTCTCCAGGACACCTGCACCTGCTCCTTGCCTTGTCCTGACCTGAGACAATGTCTGGCAACCGTCTGACAGCTGCCCCTGTGCGAGCCCCCTGGGGGGCCGCCTCAGTCTCTGAACGTGAGGAGGCGCATGCTGCCTGGGGACGCTGTCTGTTCTGCGTCGACGTGCAGTGGCCGTGCGACGAGGCAGCGGGGGGGGGGGGGGAGCCGCGGGTGCTACCTGCAGCGGCCATGCGACGAGGCAGCGGGGGGAGCCGCGGGTGCTACCTGTAGTGGCCGGGGTCCTGTGATGCGCTGCGGCGGCGGCGGCAGTGGAGGTGGCGGCGGTGGTGGGATCACGGGGGTGACCTGGGGGGCTCCTGCTGGGGCTGGGTCCTGCTGGAGCCCGGAGACACCGATGGACGGGGGCGAGGAGCCCAGGAGCGTCAGGGCCACGTAGGCACCGGCTGCGGGACAGAGCGGCTGTTCGAGTGGAGCCGCCTGCACGGCAGACACCGCAGCTGTGAGGAGGGGCTTCCCTTCTCCCCACCAGCCCAGACTCCGCAGACAGGACCCTCCTCACTCGTCACGTGCCCCGCTGACCACCCCTCCCCCCTTCATGCAGAGACCGAGCCAGAGTCCCCCCATGAATACCCGGGACATGCCCAGTCCCTACCACACAGCCCCCCTGACACATGGCAGGTGCCCCAATGCAGCCCTCCACCCCCAAACTCCCACACCCTCTAACCCCTCCTCTATCTGTTGTTGCTTTTTGCCCCAAAGAGGAGACAAGTGAGGCCGATGCCCGTGAAGGGTCTCCCCAGGGCCTGGCGTCCCCGGGAATGCAGAGACGGGTAAAGAAAAGACGCTGAAGGGGGACTGGAGGGTCTCGGCCTGAAGTGCTCACAGGGACTGTGGCGGGCAAGTGGGTGGCCCCTCATCAAGGTTAAAGGTGTGATGGCAGCTGCCCCGCTCTGAGCGGAGCCGCCATAACAGCCCCCCATCAGCTCCTCCAACTCACATTTGATAAGCTTCACCACCTCCAGGTGTGAGCTGTGGGTCACCATGGTGCCGTTCACCTGTTGGGGGACAAACACTACAGAGCTAGGGGACCTTCATAGACGGTTGAGTGCCACTCCTCTAAAAAGCATTTCCAATGTTCTCTAGCCATTCTGGTCACTGTTTCTTCAAACCCACACGAACTTGCTCCTGTTCGGGGCTGCCCTGCGCCATCTCCCCAGTTGGTCTGTAAGTGTGGGGATGGGCACAGCGGCCTCGCTCGTCCGCACGCTCATCCATCCATTTGCTCACTCACTCGTTCACAGTGGCACCTGCTCCATCAGCCCTGCACACACACCAGCTGCCCTGGTGGCTCCCCATGCAGGGTCCTCGCCGGTGCTAGGACTGACCGCTGGGGGAGTGCCGAGTGCCCAGGGTGGGACGGGTCACAGCTGGGGACCTGAGCCAGCATCATGTGGGGGACAGAACAAAGAGCCGAGAAGCCGCAGGCACTGGGCCCTTCGGCAGCCTCCGCGTCTCCCTCTGAATTATGTTTTTGTTATTTGTGAAACAGGAATAATAAAACCTGTCCTGGGAGCTTGGCTGCTTCAGTCAACAAGGGCCTAGAAGGTAGAGCCCAGCACGTCAGTGTCACATCACACCACATGCCCACCCCCGTGGCCATGCCCCCTAACCTGGCAGGCTGCCTGACATGGGGGTGGGGCAAGGGCTCAGGGTCACTCACTTTGATGATCCGGTCACCCTCTCTCACACCCGCCTTCATGGCCGCGCCTCCTATAAGAAGAAGGCCTGTCAGCAGAGCCCACGACCACCCCCAGAGGTCGCTTCACTCCCAGCACAGACGACCTTGTCAGGTCACGTCCCTGGCCGGGACTCCAGACTCCAGACCCGGGGGCCGGTCCCCAGGAAGAGCATGTGGACTTGATCTGAACATGACTGGATGTATTCCACAGGCAGTATTACCTCTTACTGTCCAGTGGGAAGAGTGAGTTTGCTGCATTAAATATAATTGTTAACGTAAATAATTACTAAGACGAGTATGGAGAAAAGGATTAAAAGAAGAGTTTCCAAACTGGCCCATAAGCCGAGAGGTTTATAAAGATACTCTGGGGTTCGTAATATTCAAGACGGTAATGATAGCCCTTATTTTCTGTTGAGAGACTGTTTCAGTTATTCCAGTTTCTGCCTTGACGACTCCCGAGACCCCAGATGGGTAGGAGGGGAGCGGCTCGGCCCTGCCTGCACTGTCGGCTCCCTCGGGAACCCTCCTGTAGCTGCCTCTGCACAGTGTGCAGTGGGCGTGGCAGCCCGTGCCGGTCTCCCAGGCCCTGGCCCAGTGCGAGCGGCTCCCTGGGGGCCGCTGGGCTGTCTGGACACTTCCTATCGGGGACGTGGACATGGAGTGAAGGCCTGGAATCCTGCCCAGTGGCTTAGTCAGTGCTGTGGACTTTCCCGAAGCCCCTGGGGATCCAGGTCTAGAGCAGCACACTGATGTCCCCGTGAGGAGCTGTCACACACAGCATGGCTGTGACAACTGTCCATGGGGGCCTGAGGGCTGCAGCACTCACCAGGCCGCACAGACTGCACCAGGACGACACGGTCCCCACTGACGGTGAAGCCGAAGCCATGCTGGTCCTTCTGGATGATGACACAGCGCTGAACGAGACCTGCAGTGTCACCGGGAGGTTAGTGCCCATGTGCAGGGCCAGCCCAGGAACCCTTGTGTGCTCCTCCCTACAGGACCCGGACCCCAGACTCATGCTATCCAAACGCCAGGACAATGACGCGCCTCCCGGCCCCCCGCCTGCTCCCCACCCCACGGCAGCCCCCGCACACGCCTGACCCCCAGCTGTTCTGGCTGAGGAAGGGGCAGGGCTGACAACAGAGACTGCAGAGAAGTGGCCCTGGGGCTGGAGCCCAAGGCCTCTGCCAGGGTCACGTCCGTGACCACAGCAGGTGGGTCATGGGACTGCGGGCTCCGCAGAGCTGGGCACCTCACGCAGGGTGACTCAGGTCTGGGCCCTGGCGATGGGGGAGGCTGAGCTGCATTGTCAGGAGACAGAGTCACACGCACAGCCCACCCCACCAGTGAATGGAAGAGAGGCTGTCACTCGCATGGCCTGCCCCTCGTGGGTATACAGGGACGTGTGACTGTTCCCGCAGTGGGGATGTAGGAGTCCTGGAGTCAACACCCACTGGCTTCAGGTCCCAATCGGTCCCCTACAAGCCTGGGCAGGGGCAGGTTCCCCAATCCACACGGCTCAGCGTCCTCGTGTGTGAACAGGGATGGGGAAGTCCAGCTTCTGCAGCTGGCCTCATGTAAAACACACACACGCCTCGTGTAAAACAGGCACACGCCTCGTGTAAAACACACACATGCCTCATGTAAAACACACACACGCCTCGTGCACAGCGTGAGTGTGAGAAGCCTCAGCTGTCTTCCATCTGGGCACAGGGTCTGTCTGCAGGAGTGCACACCTGTGTCTACGTGTGAGTGCTGGGATGTTACCTGAGGTCTCAGACGCATCGGAGGACTGGCGGCGGTGGGAAGGGGACTTGAGCTCAGGTGCCGAATCGCCCAAAGACAGGCCACCTAACCTGAGGAGGAAGAGGAGCCCGTCTGTCAGGTGGGCAGGGCGGGAGGCCCAGCAGAGGGGCCTGCGCCTTAGAGACCAACCCTCTCAACCCGCCCGACTCAGTCTGCTGGGGCAGGAGCTGAGTCCACACCGCTGGCAACACCACCTACTAGGAATCCTAGGCTGGCAGGGTCAGCATGATTGCTGCCACCCAGCAAGGCGTGAGGGGAAGCAGCCCCTCCCGGAGTCTGGGGACGGCGACGAGCATGGACAAAGTGCACACACGCACACATGCCTATGGGATCTTACAAGGCTGCAATGGGGCCGAGGGAGCAGCGTGCAGCAGCAGAGTGAAGGAATGCACAAAAAGACAGGAGAGAACAAAGGGTTTACTCAGTGTTGAGTGATGACACAGAGGAGGGGGCTGAGTGTGAGCAGAGGTGAGCACAGGGGCTGAGTGTGAGCAGAGGTGAGTAGAACAGGGGCTAAGCGTGAGCAGAGGTGAGCACAGGGGCTGAGTGTGAGCAGAGGTGAGCAGAAGCATCGCCTCTGCGCAGATAAACGAGGGCCTTGCGGCTGTAGCAGAGATGGCAGCTCCATCTGTCCGCCTGTCTCCAAAGCAGTGTGTCTACCAGGGAAACTGGGCTTCTGGTACTAACCTATTGAGAAACTGGCAACTTGTACTTTTCTAGAAAGGGGGGACCCAGCAATGAGCCATAAGCCTTTGCAAACCCCCTTCATGGGATCGCTGGGCCCAGGAGGCTGGTGTGTCTGGGGGTCGTGTGCAACCCCACAGCCAACCTGAGGCACTCGGCTGCCACACTACAAAAATCCCAACACCTCAATGCACCACAAACCCCCGGCTGGAAGACTCAAGGTAAGTGTCCCAGCTGCTGCCCTGCAAAGGGGGCCTGGGACATGCTCAGGAGCGCCGGTGTGGGTAGCGGTCATGGTGGTACACACGGCGCCGGCAGCTCTGAGCCGGCGGCAGGATCGTTCTCCCTGGACTGTGAGCAAACATCTCAGACGGGCTGTGTGAGCGAGGACAGCAAGCAGCAGAGCGATGTGGAGGGAAGCAGAGGGTAAGAGCGGAGGAGGTCAGGTGTGCAGGCACCCGCCACCTCTCTGCAAGACACAGCACACGCACTGGCTGGCTGAGGGAGGGGCAGCCGGGCACACGTGGGCCTGGGGACTTTTTGCTATATTGCCATCTGTGCCTTTTAAATTCTGAATCATGTGAAGGTGCTGTTTCTCCAAATTTTAAAATGGGGGGCTCTCCCCTTCTCACCCTGGCACCCCTCGTATCTGGGCAGGTGGGACCGCTTTTTACTGGCTGATCTTTGGAACAGAGAGAAGCACATCAAGGAAGAAGAGAGTGAGGGGCCCAGGAGAGTGATGTAGGGAAGGAGGAGGAGGAGAGAGACAGAAAAAACAAGACATGAACTAGACAAGACAACGGAGACCGTGGGCTCAAAGGGAAGCCCATGAGCTGCCACAAACCTGGTGGACACCGGCCGGGGCAGAAGAGGGCGCTCACTAAAACGCCACATACCCATGCCGTTTTGCTGCTGACACCTTTGAGCTTCCCTGCTGTGCTCAGCGAGGCTGTCCTGTCCCCGAGCTAGGCCACCGGCCACGGCATCGAGCAGGCTGCCCGGGCAGCGTGCGTCTTGACCCGTCCCAGCAGCAGGGCCAGTCCCTCCTGTGGTGCTGACACCCAGCAGAGATGCCGTCTCGCACGTCTGCAGGCTCACACGGGTGAGGCTGCAGGGTCCGTGAAAGCGGGCGGTGCCGGCCTGCGTCCCGGGGCCTGGCACGCTGCAGGCACTGCCCACGGCTCCCGGGGACTAGCCTGGCACGCTGCAGGCACTGCCCATGGCCCCTGGGGACTGGCACACTGCAGGCACTGCCCACGGCCCCCGGGGACTGGCACGCTGCAGGCACTGCCCACAGCCCCCGGGGACTGGCACACTGCAGGCACTGCCCTCAGCCCCTGGGGACTAGCCTGGCACACTGCAGGCACTGCCCACGGCCCCTGGGGACTGGCCGGGCACGCTGCAGGCACTGCCCATGGCCCCTGGGGACTGGCATCCCAGGCCCGCATTAAAGCCCAGACGGAATGGTCTGGTAGTGCTTAACCTGGCGTGGCTCACACCCGCGCGGGGTTGCGAGCTGTCACGCGCCTGGCTGCGCAGGACTGCGAGGGCCGTTTCAGCTGCCCCCAAGAGTCCCTCTGAAACAGCCACAGGCGAGCACAGGCACAGGGGGGACAACATAAGTATTATCGCAACAGACGCAAACTCTTTTTCTCTTTGGGAGCTTGAAGGAGGAACAGCTACCACTGACATGAGGAGCAAGAAATGCCTGTGGCAGGAGACCTGGTGGGTGGGGCAGGGACAGGCTGGGGCAGTGGGCTTCGAGTCTGAGCACAGATGTGAAGACCAAGGTTAAAATCTGAGGGACAAGAAATGGGAAGAAGGGAGTTTATCATGAAACAGGGAGCTCAGATGACATTCCCACGGCCATTTGGTAGTGGATGTCAGACTGTCTTCAGCTTTCCCGATTCTGGATTTTATCCTCCTTTGCCCACTGAGAACCCTGCGCCCCAAACAGCAGCGATGTGTTTATTCATTGCTCTACGAACAGGAGAGTCTCGGGAGTTACTACACCAACACTGGCAACAACAAACCTCCTAAGTTCAAGCTTTCCTGGCACTTCTTATTGTGCCGAGACTCTATCCCACTAACGGTGCACAGTGAGTGCTGTGTGTGAAAGCTCCTCTGAACCCTTTCTTATGTCATTGATTTGAAATTAGGTTTCCTTTTATGTTTGTACTTAAGTTCAGGCTTTGCTTTATTCAGGCTTATTCCATTTTTTTGAATCTGTTAAACATTGATATATAAAAACTCAAAGGGAACATTTTAAAAGAATAACCAGAAGCCTCTGTGCCCCTCCACCCCACCCTCCCCACGTGAATGGCGTCATGACCCCTGGCTGACCCCGTCAAGTCCCATGCACACGGCTGTGCTCTGAAGTCTTCCAGGTCCCCGTGCAGTGACCCATGCTCGGCACGTGTCAGAGGTGAGCAGAGTGGCACAAGGATGAGTAAGGGAACAAGCGAAGGGGGCGGTGGAGGAGCTGGAGGAGGGCTGGCCAGGAGCCTCCCCGCCCCTGCCCGCATGGCTGTCTCTCAGGAGCTTTCAGGGCTGTCTGACCGGCACAGCAGGCAGCGTGCGGGCAAGTGTGCGGAGGAGGGAGCTGCGAGGCTGGCAGCCTGGTTTCATATTCAGGACTCAGCATGCAGACCAGGT
Organism: Craseonycteris thonglongyai; assembly: GCA_004027555.1. NCBI lineage: Eukaryota > Metazoa > Chordata > Mammalia > Chiroptera > Craseonycteridae > Craseonycteris > Craseonycteris thonglongyai. The sequence continues at coordinate 37,750 of PVKE010001784.1, forward strand.
GGCATGGTTGGGAAAGCACAGTTTTAGGATACAAGACAGCAAGTCCTCAAAGTCCTTGAAAGGTTCTCGGACTGCAGCTAAACAACGGATAAGGAAACCAGTGACTAGGTGAGAGCTAAGTTCCTATGGCCTCTCACGCCACGTGCAGCGACTCCGAGGGCCTGCTGTCCGGCGTGAGCTGGTGCCCAGTCGTCCCCTGAACTGTCATCCCCAGCAAGTTGCCTGACCTCTGCTAGCCTGTCTCAGGCACAGCTACCCGAGAGCTGTGGCTGCTGAGGAAGGCGTTTTGCAGCTGAGGACCCCGGGCTGGACAGAGGCTGTGTACCTGCTTCATTCATGCACCCAGTGGGTGACATGGAGCTGGCACTGGGCCAGCCCTCTGACTTCAGGGCCCTTCTCTGCTGACACTCTGCTCCCTGGTCAGTCCCCACCACCCACCTGACTTTGCCACTGACCCGTCCATAGCGTGTGGCAGTGGCCTGGAGTCTCAGGTCCCAGGGCCAGGACTGGCTGCTCCCCTCTCCCAAGGTGAATTCAGAGCCTGATGACATTCACGACACGTCTGCTGCGGCAGCTCAGCAGACAGGCACGTGCCTGAGGCCTGGCCAGCAATGCGTGTGCCAGGCCCGGAAGCCGACTTCCTGGCCTCGCTGAGCCAGCCTCGCGCGGCCGTCTCCTGGCACGACTGCATAGCACAGCATAGCGCAGGTCACTACCTGTCTGTTGGCCAAACGCACAGGCTGTGTGACCAGACCCGGTGTGACCCTGACGCTGACACTGGCTCTGTGACTTTGGGCTTCCTCAGCCACAGCAGGTTAGCAGGACTTCCCTGGACGACTAGGAAATCCCCTAGCGCTGCTCGTGAATGCCCTGGGTGCAGGGCACACAGCACACACTCACGATGGGGCAGCTATTTCACTGTCACCACCATGGGAAAAAGGGGACTTAAGTTGCTCCCTATCTTAGTCTAGCATTTCCCTGTGTTATTTAGGAAGACCCCTGTAAAAATGACAGGCGTTCAGGTGAAATGACCTTTGAGGGGAGTTAGGTCTGGGGACCCAAGTCCCTTACTCAAGGGCAGGGCTGACCTGTCGACCGCAGCACACAAGCTTCATCAGACGCTGCTGCCGGCTGCCTCTCAACTGCTCAGAGTGTGAGCCCTCTTGTTCCGTCCCAAGGGAAGCCCGGCCGTCCTGAGACGGTCCTAACTACCACGTGGAGCTTTAGGGAGCCGTCCTGCCCACAAGCAAAGGCGGGTGCTGGGCAAGTTGTTCCAAGTGGAAACTTCAACTCCATCCCCAGTCTCTGCTGCCCCAGCAGATTTCCAGGCGCGCCGGCTCCCAGAAGCCACAATTACAGGCAGGGCGGCAATTAGGCCCTGCCAGGGCTCCCCCGGCGTCCCGCCTCTCCCCCCAGGGCTGACTCCATCTCCCTACATCACCCCCCGGCCCCATGTCACCTTACACAGCAGAGACGTGGGGGTTGGGGGCCCCCTTTTCCTCTCGCGGCCCCCACTCCACTTCCAGGAAACTGAACTAACGCTGAATGGCAGCAAGAGGTAAAAACAACTTTGACAGAGAAGCATTCTGGAGGCCCCTCCCTCCATTCCACCCTTCCTTCCCACAAGGGTGACATCAGGAGGGAGTTCCCGGGGTGAGACCTCCAGATGTGAAAAATGAAAGGGACCTTGTGGAACAGGAAACAGCACCCCCAATCTCTTCAGGCAGGGGACAGTCTTGGCTGAGGCTGGGAGGGGAGAGGTGACATCTAGAAGTCCAAAGGAATCTAGTATAACTCTGTCTCCACGGCCCTGCAGGGGTCCCTCCCACAGCTCCTGCTAATGGGCCAATGGGAGGGAATGGCAGGCCAAGCCGTCCCTTCTGAACACGCTGCTCTTCTGTCCTGATGTGCCTGTGACCTCACACTCAGCGCAAGCAGGCTGTGCATGTGCCCACCTTCCTCCCTGTGCAGCTTCCCACAGCGGGGGGTGCACCTGCTCAGCACAGCCCCACTGATGCCCTGCCTGCACCGTGACAAAACCGAACGCTGTCCCTTCCTGCAGCCAGTGGTCTCAGGGAGGGCGGGTGGGGAGAAGGAGAGAGGGGAGCGCAGGCCTCAGCCTCCAGTCCAGCAGGATTCAACACTCCACTCCTCACTCAAATTCCGCCGTCTCCAAAACTGCAACCCCACGGCCCTATATTTTTTGATCTCCTCAGTAATTATTACCTAACCCACTATGATTTTATTTTTTATTGGACTCGAATAGAACATAAGCCTCCAGAAGGCAGAGTTTTGTCTATTTTGTTCACTGCGTAGCCTCAGTGCTTTCAACACTTCCCAACACAAAGGAGATGCTCAAAAACTACTTATTAAATGAAAGAATAACCCTAACTTGACTTCAGTCTGAATCTATGCAATGCTCAGTTGCCTCAGAAAGTGGGGGGAACATTTCCTGTAACTCAAAATAGAAGAGAAAGCAAATGCACTTCTCATAGAATTGTAAATGCCAGCAGCTCAGGAGAATCTCAATGTCGTCACCTGGCTGACAAGGCCAGTGAGGACCAGGCCTTTACGTGGGCTGAAGGCCCGTGTTCCCGGGGGACGGTGTTTGGAGACGGGCCTTTGGAAGGTACAGAGGATTGAGTGAGGTCATGAGGGGGCCCTCCAAGCTGGCTCGCGCTCTCACCACGTGCACACACTGAGGAAAGGCCTGTATTCCTCCTCATAACCATGACCAATAGCCTGCTCATCAAATACAAAAGTGATTCATACCCAGCACGCTTCCCAATGGCTCGGAAATGTCTCTACTCATGTTCACAATAACCTTTATCGCTATCTAGTAACTGCTGTATTTACTGGTACACAGGAGCACTTTAGACACTGGGGCATATATTCAGGTTCACACACCGTTTTGTCCTTGGAAAATTCACATCTTGAGGAGTTAGGAGGCAGGCAAAAGGAACAGCTGTGCAACGTGCAAATGAGAGAAGAGCAAACCCACAGGGAGCCAGCTGCATGCAGACAGGCCTGAGGGGCAGTGGTCACCACTGGGCTCTCTGGGGAACTGCGCTGCACTCTTAAAGGGCACCCAGGGATGACGCCCCGCTTTTGCTTCTCCCAGATCCCAAGCCCGAGTCTGCGCCCTGATGGGACCTAACAGCGGGCTCCTCGTCAATGCAAATTCCCGTGAAGCTAGTGCTCCTGGCTGCAGCGTTCAGAACACAGGGCCCAGGTCCTGGACTCTTAGCTCCGGCTCCTTCCATTCCACTACACAAGCGCGCTCCCCAGTTCAGCACGCCTCAGCTCCTCTCGTCCTGAACCGCTGGCTGCCTGGAGCAAGCTGCCTCTGACCCGCTGCTGCTCCCTCTCTCTGGGGCCTGTCTGTTCTGAGGGGACGTGTCTATCCTGGTGCTTGAAGCGACTCCCCACAATCCTCTTTTCAGCGCTGAGTCTTGCTCAAGTCTGACTCCTACATGTAACTTCTGGGGGGGACCCCAACCTGTAGACACTGAAGTCAACACCCTGGAAGCCTCATCTTCAGGCACCTCACCTCCCCTTTCCTCCCACATTCTCTCTCTCACCCAAGACAGACACTGGCAGTCACTCCTGACTCTTCCTTCTCTCTGACCACACAGCCAGTCAAAGAATAAATCCTGTCGATTTGACACAAATGTTTGTACTATGCAGTTTCCCTCTGAAGAGATGGCACAGTGGCTACTGGTGGGCGAGAGCCACACGGCCTGGGTCTGAATCCCAGTTCACTACTTGCCAGCTGGGCGACCTCCGCTCTCTTCATGTCGTTGTCTCTGTAAAGCGGGGGCACCAACAGCACGCACTGGCGGGGTCATTGTGAGGACCAAAGGGCTGGCGCCTGCAGGGAGCTCCCCTGGCTGGCTGGGCCGGCTCTAACCAGTGCCCAGGTGACAGCGCAAGCCCCGCCCCCACTGCACTCCCGGCACCGAGGGCATCGGTGGTTGGGGAGCCGCTTCAGCAGGGCTGTCTCACTCCTGCAAGTGTGCGGCCCACTGCCCGTCTTCACTCTGGGCTTGGGGGGGCGTGGAAGGCGTGTCTGGGAACGGTCTTAAGAGCACTTGGGTGTGTGCAGATCATGTGTGCATGAGTCAGGTGTGCAGTCAGGTATGCGCGGGTCAGGCGTGCACGGGTCAGGCGTGTGCGGGTTAGGTGTGTGCAGCTCGGTGGGTACACTGAGGGAGAAGACGTGCTGGGCTGGAAAACGGCCACCACAGGCCGCCTGTGGGCCTGGTGGGCGCATCTGCCGCAGGGAGCTGGACAGGCACCCGGGAGTGAGGGATATGCACCTGGTGCCTCCCAAGGCCCAGCCCTCTGGGGACTCTCAGTGCAAGAAGAGACAGTCTGTTGAGATAAGGTGATGGGAAGAGTGAGCCACAGTCTCAGAAACAGAAAGTGTGCGGGCAGCGCTGAGCCTTCCGTCACCAGTGACGACAACAAAGCAGGTGCTGCTCAGGTCCCTGGAGCTGGGAGAGGAGCGGGTGCGCGGCCGGAGCCCGACCTGCCGGCTGCTCCTGCGTGGGCCACGTGGAGGGAGTGAGGTGACCCACAGCTCCCGCTGCAGGCCTGAGCGTGGCCAGCGACGACATGCAGCTGCTTCTAACATCACTGCATTCAAATTCTCTTCCTCTATGACAGCAGGAATGACTCCTCACCTCCACACCAAGAGTGCTGGTCAATCAGTGCTTCCCTAAGTCACCCCATTTTATAAACCAACAGAATACTAAATTCTCAAACAAACAAACAAAAAGTACAACTACTGTTTACTCTCTGGTGGCCTGGAGAAATTTCCTTATCTGTAAAACAGGAATTATCCTGTATTATTCAGAGAAGCCTGAAACTTAGCCACTAGGCTAAAGAGGAATTATACCAACACACACTAATGTCTAGTCAGCACTTCCCACTTTCCAGGTTCTGGAACACATGCTGGGGCTACAATGTCAGAAGCACGTTTCCCCCTCAAAATGTATGGCAGGAGAAACTTAAAGACTCAAAGGCTGCTATGAGAATAAAAATGAGAGGATACAAAAGGGCAGAAGAATACGCTGCAGAAATGGGGCCACAGCACCCAGCTCCTCCAGCTCTCATGAGCCAGCAGCATTACTCAGCAGTAACAGGAACACGACGCCTCACAGCCCCGCACCATTGCTCCCGGTCTTGGGTCAGTGAGATTCAAGGCTAGAAGCAGAGGCTGCTGCCATCCCATCTAAGATTTTTTAGAGGAAGGAAACAGAACTATAAAGATGCATTCCTTCCATACACCATGACAAAGTCGGATTATCCCAGGAGGCAAAGTTGATTTAACATAAGATATTTCTCTAACGAATATAGAGAATGACCAATAAGCACCTGAAAAGACGTTCAACACCCTTACTCATTACGGAAACGATCTACCACTCAAAATGCTAAACACACAGCTAGCGTACAATCCAGCAATGCTCTACCAAGTATTCCCCCAAGAGAACTGCAAGTGGGGTCTCAAATGTAAACCTGCATACACCGTTCAGAGCAGCATTATTCATAAATGGCCCTAATGTGGAGACAGCCCCGGTGCCTGTCCATCAGCAGATGAATAACAAACAGAAGGTGGTGGACTAGTATTCAGCCATAAAAAGGTATACAGTTCCGACACATGCTGTAACATGGACGAACCTTGAAAATAGTATATATGTGAAACAGCTAGACACAAAAGGACACACATGGTGTGTTGCCACACATATGAAATGTCCAGAGCAGGCAAATCCAGAGACAGAAAGCAGATTGGTGGGGCCTGAGGATTGGGGGGGGGGGCAGGAAGTGACTGTTATTATGGGTACAGTGAGGTTTCTTTTTAAGGTGCTGGCAATGTCTGGAATTAGATAGTGTGGTGGTGATGGCTATACATCTTGGAAGGTGAATTTTATATCTCAATAAAGCTGTTAGAAGGAAAAAATATACATGAAAACACACAAACTATAAAAGTACAGAGTGATACATGATGATTATAATTGTGATACAAATAAAAGGGTGTGGTTGTGGAGTCATGAAGGTTAGATGAGATGACAATGAAATCAGCCATTCACTAACCCTCAAAACTCTAGTCTGCAGGGATGGGAGGTGCCCAGCCTGCTATGCATTTTTACATCTTAATGTATTTATCTGTTGACTTTAGGGTACATTTGTAATAATTCCCTTTTTATCTTCAACCAATAAAAATGTAAAAAAGATAAGACCTACTGGGAAGGAACAACACCCACAGAAAACTATCCCATCCTTCAGTGTAAGAAGTCTGTACCTGTGTCATCATGAACACAAGAGACTCTGAACTGGGGAGCTATGCCCATCACAGGCAGCTACTAACCGCAGGTCACTTTGCAGCTCCGACCAGGTGGCCACGAGCCAGACACAGGCAGTGGCTCACCATGGCCAGAGCCCCTTCCAAGAGGCCCCAGGACCAACATAACTTGTGGCAGGTTTCACACCACACCAGCAGCGCACCATCCAATTAGCGCCATAAATGACAAAACATGAATTTGAAAAGACATATGCGTCCCTATGTTCACTGCAGCATTACTGCCGAGTGGATAGAGAGGTAGCACATGTATACAATGGAGTATCGCTTCAGCCATAAATAGAATAAGGTCGGACCATCTGCAACCACATGGATGAACCTAGAGGGTATTGTGCTGAGTGAAATAACTCAGAGAGAGACCTTACCATATGACCTCACTTACATGTGGGATCTAAAAATCAAAATAAGCAAACTAGACAGAAACAAATTCATAGATACAGAGAATAAGCTGATGGTTGCCTGACTGGGGGAAGTGGGAGGTTGGGGGCTAGGTGAGAAAGGGGAAGGAATTAAGTACAAATTGGTACAAAATAGCCACAGGGATATAAAGTACAACTTAGGGAAATATAGTCAGTGATATCGTAATAACTATGTATAGCGTCAGGTGGGTACTCGACTGACTGGGGAATCACTTGGTAAGTTATGTAAATGTCTAACTGCTATGCTGCACACCTGAAACTAATATAGTACTGAATGTCAACTGTAATTGAAACATTTTTTTAAATTAAAATAATAAAACCCACTGAATTGTACATTCTAAAGCAGGGACTCTACGGTGTATGAATTACATCTTAATAAAGCTGTTGTGTTCACTAAAACCTTGGGGCCATTCTCTTAGAAAGACTCCCCTGAGCCCCACCCACCACATGGCCCCAGGCACCTCAGCACCCAGAGACGAACCACCCTGGGGCACACTTAGGCCTTCGGAGACCTGCCCCCAAGCTCACTGACCCCACCTGACCCCAAGACACCATTCTTCCTCCTTCACCAACAGGGAGGCAAAACGAGAGGGGAGCCAGCTTCTTCCTGGAGGTTGAGTGCCCACCTCCAGCCCACAGGGGCCACGGACAAGGAGGTCTTACTGGGAAGAGGCTCAGCTGAGCTCCCGACTCACTACTCTTCTGGAGTGAGCTTCTGGCTTCTGTCAAGCAACCCTCACAGCCTCACACAGAGCTACCACTATGCCCTGCCAGGTCCAGGAAAACGGACCAGCACTGGGCTCAGCGGGCAGACTTTTCTCTTCTTAACCGCAACTCCATCACCAATTAGGGTACGAATCTTAGGCGGGTTACGAACGCCATTCTGAGCTTGTTTCCCCACCCATAATGTGGGGATCTCAGACTTCCCACAAACACTTGCCTGCACTACCGCAGTAAGATAATGGAGGCAAAACACTTGGCAAATGACACACGAGGCTGCAGAGACACAGAAGAGCAGCATCATTAGTGCACTTATCTCGGTCCTACAGCTTCCATCCTGCTCACTCCGTCAACCGCGTACTCCCTGCTATAAAATCTGACTCTCATCTGTTTCTGGCCTTTTTCCAGCTTCCAGAGGTGCCCTTGTGCCTGTCCCGCCTCCTTTGCCTCGGACTCTGGCCCCCCCACATTCTAAAAGGAACCAAAGACATGGAAAGTTCAGACCTGGAATCAGTTTAAGGAACCATGTCAGGAAATCTGTTCTCTCACTTAATCTGAAACTGAGTTATTGAAATTATGCGTATCTGATTTCGACATTTATTAACGTGACATTTCTATAAGATTACTTTCTGACCTTTTATTTTTTGGCTTTAGTTTACGCTAAAATTACAAAAACCCTATAAACCCACCCATCCCTGAAGGTCTCTAGCAGACAGGACCCATTTGCGTCTACGCCAGCGGCAGACAGGAAAGGGCCGGACAAGGCGGCACAGACGCGGGGATCAGAGGCCCTGCTTTTGCTCACCCCGTTTCAATTCATTTAAGCAACCACTAATGGACTGTCTCCTGGGGGGAAGGCACGAGGCTAAGTGTCAAGGTTCCAGGGGGACCAGCCCCTGTCCCCAAGGTGTTCATCATAATCTACTGAAGAAACTCACGCAGAGTGGAACCCCAACGTCAGAGCTTTGGAACAGACCGTTCACGACCCAAGTTCTGTTGGCAGAAGGTAAGAAGAGCTGCTGCCCAGCACAGATGTGGCGAAGCTGTGGCCCTCGGAGCGCGGTCACCTGGGACACTGTTAGACCCCAACCCCAACCCAGAAATCTGGGGGTGGGGCCCAGCAATCTGTATTTTAACAGGCTCTCCAGGGGATTCTCGTGTGTGCTAAGGGCACAACCTCACTAGAGGCAGCCATGGTGCAGGGGCTTCTTGCAGGCCAGCGACTAGGTGGGGAGGGAGTCGGGAATGTCAGGAATGAGCCCCAGGTCAAGTGGGGAAACAGCAGGAAGGGCTCTTCCTGGTATAAAAAGAACTGGATGGGGCACTAAAGGACACTCCAGAAAGATGAAGAAGCATCCCTTCTGAACCCTGAGGACCAAGATAAGACACAGTAATCAACATAAAGCACGCGAAGAATGGAAAAGCACCAGCATTTATTTATAAGCGTCTACCGCGTGCTAGACACTCTACTAGAACTTTACACAAACGATGTTACTTGCACAAGTACAAGAGAACAGCTGAGCTGCTCGCTGTCTGTGCCGAAGCAAAGCTGAATAATAAAGTGTGTAGGGTCGATGGTAAAACTAGGAGAGGTTTCCTGGAAGGAAACAAGACTAAGGAAGAGTTGTGGGAGAAAACGCTCAGGTCCAGGTGTGGAAAGAGTGCTGTGGCCCAGGAAGCAGGCCTGTCCGCCTGAGGCAGGCTGGCAGGTGCAGTCATGAGACCTACAACCAGTGACACGTGGGCTCAACTCAAGGAGAAGGCCATGAATCCCAGGCTGGGGAGGAAGGAGACTGATTTCCAGCAAAGGGTCCCAGGCCTGCCAGTCCTTACTTTACAATCAGCACAGGCCCAAGCACCCAGACTCAGGTCTCCAGGCCAGTCTGGGGTGCTTGGCCAACCAAAAGCCGTAACCACACCCACCGTGTGTTCAGCATCCTAGCTAGTTAGGGGCTGAGCTGGGGGCTCACACAGGGTCTTCTGTCTCGACGCCCTGTACTCGTTACAGCTACGTTGCTAGGATGGCTTCTGCAAAGACATCCCACCTACCCCGGAGTCTGGTCTGCTCTGTGAGTTCTTAACCAGGATCCCCCAAGTCCATGCTAACAGCCTCAAATCAGGACCCAGATTCTTAAGGGAACTCCCAGAACTCACTCCCCTCGTCTCTCTCCCTTTAAAATGCTGCACCGATGAACTCTACAACTGTCTAACAGAAATGGTCTAACTTAAGGGCCTTGGCAAGATAAGTATCGTTTGACATGCTGTAGTGAACAATGGGAGACAGAGTTATTTTTCAATAACGGTCTTATTGTTTCTGCAATAGCAAGACCCTTCCCATCAATCAGTCTCAGAACCTTGGGAATTGCTTTGATTCAGCCTTGACATACTTTGCTGATTCTCCTTCCAAATAGCCTTTCAAATCCTGCCCGTCTTTTCCCCCCACATTATCTTTTCCCAAAACTACCAAAAAACTCCTCGCTGGCCGCCCCCAGCCCCAAGCTCTCTTCACATCTACGTATTAGTGTCAGAATTCTCCCTTCAACATGATTTTACACCACATTATTACGTCAACCTCACTGGCTCCCTTTTCCCTACCACAGCCAGTCTTGTACCTTTATCGCCCATCTTGACAACGTAGTTTCTCTCTGCTCTACAAGACCGACAATCTCACCATCCTGAGACCACCCCACACTTGGCTCTACCCCAGGACCTTTGCTTCTGCTGTTCCCCTGTCTGAAATGGCCTCCTCTCTTTCTTTCACCTAAATAATTTCTAACTACCTCTCCCCTGGCTATTCTCATTAGCATCAACTTTCTACTCTTCTCTAATGTACCTTTTGGTATATATCAAGATTTAGCAATTACGTACTGTTTTTATTGTTTTGTTAATAACGTTTCCCAACAAGAATGTAAGCTCCACACTCTTACAGATTATCTACCAGAACACCGAGAACTGAGCTGAGTGTGGAGCTATTTGGTAAGTATTTGCCATCCAACCAGATGATTTCAAGTGGCACAGATCACGGGCCATCACTTGGAAGTTCGCTCAGTTCCCTCTATGACCTGATGTGAGGCCACCACCGTTGACTACAGATTCCATCACGCCAGTTTGCAGTAGCTTCCATACTGGAGGGGAAGTGCTGGGAATCCAGACTCTGAAATCATTTCCCTCTAACTTTTCAAAGCCCCTTTCTCACTAAGACATTAATGTTCTTTAGAATGAGGAGGAAAATCTGCAAGAAGTCAACGAAGATGACAGAGGGAGACCAGTGACTTTAGGGCCAATACTGAAATCAGCATGAAAAGACAATAAAATGGAGGTTTGGAATCCAGGAGAACGTATGACTACTGAACTCATGGAGCTGGCCTCTGCTAGACCGCTGCCCCAACCAGCTCAGAGATGCCTTATCTGTACTCAAGAGGAAAGGGCCAGGTGATCCTTTAAGACGTCTGTGACTCCCCCCAAATCCATCCAGCTGTCTCAGGACCACACAGCTGTGTGTTCTTCCAGACCTTGAAAACCCTACTCCAATTCCATTAGGGCCCCCCCCCCCCCCCCCCCCCCCCCCCCCCCCCCCCCCCCCCCCCCCCCCCCCCCCACGCTCCACATCCCAGCACAGCACTTCCCTCCTCCATTCCATTAGGCAGCTCTGTTCTCTCATCTTCGTGAACTTTCATTTTCACTGGTTTTCAGGAAGGCCAGATAAAGATCGCTGAAAAACAAAGTCCTGGCTTGCTGAAAGAAAGGCCACAAGGCCTTATGTTTCCAGGGGCTCAAAGAACGTAACAGTCAGCGCTAGAGGTCGGCTAGCCTAACTCATTCATCTAGTAACTCAGACACCCTGTTCTTCCCATAAAACTCCAAACCTCCTTTCACAGGAGGTCCGACATGACTTTTAATAAAGTAATGACACGTTTCCCTTTGGAGAGCAGAATCTGCAACTTTCGTCCTGCTCACCCCCATGGGGCGAGGGAGGGACCCTGGATGCCCCCAACAGGTCCCTGCCGGGGCTTCCCCAGTATGGTGACAGAAAGGAAGTATGCCATAGGCCATGGAGAAAAGGGCTTCTAAAGCTACATGAGAAATCTTGTGATTAAAAAAATAACAAACCAATACAGTGAATTTTTAAAGGCAATGCCGTTAGGAAGGTGTGAAGTAGATTCAGCCAATATAGATGACAATAATTCCTCTTACGTCTTATGGAATGGACAGCTGACAAAGCCGTTCACACACATCCCAGTGCCAGGCCCTGTAAGCACGACACCACCATCCAGAAGCTTCTCAACTCTGCTCCAAGGAGGTTACACAAGCTTCTAGAACGCTCACGTCTTTATGCTAATCTGGGGACCAGCCATGTGCTCCTCAGGTGGATGTGGGGCTGCACGGGGCGGGAACCGAACAGGGACCTCCCACATGTGAGATGAGCGCCTTCACCACCAGCTACCGGCTGCACCCTAGTTCAGCACATGGGTTTGCAGGAACTATCCCAGCACCCCCTAGTTTAGATGAACTCTTATTGCCATTTGACTTTTTGGTTTTTGTCTACTCTAAAGAGGAAGCCAGGGGCTCTGACAGTACTTTGACCAATAAACACACACACACACACACACACACACACACACACACACACACACACACACACCCACCCCTCAATAAATCAGTTAATCAAAGGTGTTTGTCCAGAAATGTCTGTGAGCAACTGAAGTTAAGCTTAGCCTGCTCCCGCTCATTGTGGTGACAATCACCGAATGCTGCATCTGCCATCTCTCATCTCACCCCAGGCAGGACAGGGCAGCAAGCATCTCGGGCCTATCTGGAGGCCTGGCTCCCTGTCACTGTTCTGGAAGGGCAACCTATACTAGGGAGAAAGGCAGCTGAACACCTGGGGATTTCTGGTTCCAGAGCTCAACGAGAGCCTGCAGCTTAGGCGGGAAGCATTCTGGGAGCCCCCCACCCCCACAAGCCATCCCCTCAGCCCCAGGTGCCAGCATGTCTTCATGACAAAACTCCCCTCAGCCTGAAGGCTCTTCCTAGCACAGGCCTGCCCACCACTGTCCTCCCTCTTCCATGCACCTTATGCTGATTTTGCCTCTTCCAGAAGAAAGGGCCCTGGGCTGGGGAAAGGCCACATTCAACCTCAGACCCCTGATAAGGAACAGTTGCTGGGGCTGGGTTTGTTGTGAATTAGGAAAAGCCATGTGCTCCTAACACAAGGTACAGCCAGAGGTCAGAAAACACATTCTTTCTGTCCCTGTCTACGGGAGCTATGGCGGCAGAAGCCTCTCCCAGGATTATCATCCAACCTTGACCACTAGAATGTTCCTTCTCTCTGGTCTCATGCAGGCAACAAAAATCCTGTGCACTGTTTCAATTCTTCAAAACCATGGAAAGATCCCTGAGTCACTCTTAGTTTGTTTGGGGCTAGTTCAGAAAGTGGTGCATGAAGCTAAATCAAATCCAGGAGTTTACCATCTAACATTTATATACAGTTTAGGAAGCAATTTAAAATACATTTTCTTCTTTGCTTTGCTCCTTTCAACAGCCCCATGAGAGATGCACTGTTATAATCTTCCAATGACATGCTATGTTTGTGAAAATGCTTGTGAACGGGAACGTATTTCATTCAATGAGCTACTGCTTTACATATGAGGAAACCAGAGGAGGCATGTGACCTGCCCACGGTCACAGACTTAAAGGGATGCCAGGGGTCAAACCAAGAACACCTGGCTTAAATTTAGTACTTTGTCTGTTTTGGTCCTCACATGAGCTAACCAAGTCTGCACAGAGAAACGCGAAAAGCTGTTCCATAGATGCAAATTCTAACCCAGCTGGCCAGGCCAAAACATTTGCCATGGAATCAGGCAAATGGATATAGATGCCTTAGCAAAACTCATTATCATTCCTGTAAAAATAATCCAGTATCGTTATCTCTGCTTGCAATAATACCAAACATACTTTTAGAAACTTTGAGAAAAATATATCCTGATGGACAAACACTGAAAGAAACACAAATAGCTTTACTTCAGCCCGTCTTGGTAACTGATTAACACTAACAGATAAGGATTAGTCGCAAATACATGTTTCTCTGGACCCAGGAATCACTCCCCAAGAAGGGGGTTAAACTTCTTCACTCTGAGCCACACCCTCTCCACAGACACCGACCTCCATCCCTCCACTGTGTTGTTTACCACTAGGAAGTCCACGCCACCCACAGAGCCTTCTCTAATTGACCTTACTTTACCCTGAAATCAACACATGAATGTTGGAAAATCTGAAATGGAAGGATTTATACATGCTGACCTGCTCATTCATTCCAACACTCTGCTGTCAATGATGTACTGAGCACTCACCCGCCACCCCCACCATCAGAGGCTGGGCCAGGACATCCTGAGCCTAGTCCTGCTGGCACGGAGCTTTGTCTGCGGCTCGCTGTGGTCTGCAGGATTCTTACCTTTACCTTGCTCCCCAATTGGACCGACTCTAGCTCTGTGAGCTAGCTAGAGCACCTACCGGTACTTTTTAATTTCCTACAACTCTCACACACCCGACACCAGGCTCCCCACACAGCACACTGAACTAAAGGAGAATCCTTGACTCCTTCAGCTGCAGTGTTTCCTCCCTCTCAGTCCCTCCAGCATGGGGTAAGGCTGTGACTAATTCAAATCCATAAGGCCTTGAACCTGAGAAGTCAGATGGTCCAACAAAATGAGGCTACAGCTACAGGGGTAAGATCCAGTGCAGAGTAACCCCGAAGGGGGCCTGCGCCCAGACCGTGATGGGGAAGGGACTTGGGGAGAGGTGAGGAGCGCTCACCCTGCTAAGCCGCATTATCCCACAGGAGAAAACAGCGTTCTAAGTACAGAACTACAGGTGCAAACCCCAAGAGCGTTAAAAAGTGCAAGGGGGTGCTGAAGACGATGACATTACCCAGTGGCAAGAAAGAGAATAAAACTGCCCCCACAGTCCACAGGACCAAGGTGGGGCCCCCAAAGAGCCACAGTTTCAGATCCGGAAGACCTGCGTTTGAGTCAGGCAAGCCAGGTGCCTCCCTGAGCCTCAATCACCCCGTCTGGGAAACGGGAATAATCTCTGCCTTGTCTTCCTCACAGAAATCCCGTGAGGTTCCAATGAGACCTGCGCCTCTGAGCACGCTTAGGAAAGCCTTCAGCTGCACAAATCCTGAGACGGTGGGGACATCCACACTCCCAGGAACCGATGCTGCCCCCTCCCTGCACCCCCAACCCCCCAGGTTTCCATCCTCTCACATCCCTGAATTCAGAGAAATTGTCTACCACTTAAAGCTCAAGAAGACAAGTGCACTAACTCCCCAACTGCAAGAGGATGAGACGAGAAGGGCAGCCATGTGAGCACTTCAGCCCTTTGACAAGCCTCATTCTCCCTTCAGGAGAGTCAAACGTCAGAGAAGCCAACGAAAAGCGGAAGGAAGGAGGTTCGCCCCAGCCACACACGTTTTCTGTTCTTTGTGGCTGTCTGTACTCCCTGCTCCACCGCCAAGTCATGTCCCTGTGTGGGGACTGTGAACCGATCCAAACAGGGTTCTGAGGCCACACGGAGGTCACTGCTGGGGAGCGATTATATGCACCTTAGGCCACATTCCATAAGGAAATTATTAGCACAGGTTATCAAAGGTCACACGGACATGAAGAAAGCCACGACTCCCTTGCAAATGGCATTCCCCACGTCACCAATACTGTATTTCCCCAGGTCCAGTCCTTCCATTTGCTTGTTCAGTCCTCCATCCATCAGGATGTTTGTGCAGCACCCACCAAACCACCCCCTCAAGATTCTCAAGGAGAAAGGGAGGCTGGGGAGAGGACAGAGGGAAAAGGCAGACACCTGACGTAGTTGTAAACTGCAGTGCTACCAGGGATGGGGAGGCTGGACAGGATCGAGGGCAGGGGGCAGGGGCGGGCTCTGAGGGCCAGTGCATCTGCCCATCAGGCCTAAGAGCCAAACAACTCCTTCCGGCTCCAGGAAGAAGGAAGGTCCATTTTGCAGAGTCAAGCTTATTGGCAACGCCTTGGAAGATTAAACCTATGGCGTTAGCCGGTTGGCAGGTCTTAAGTTAAACTCTAACCTGGGAGAGGAAACAATTCTGAAGTGACCTATGCATTTTGGGGCCATTATTGGCCACTGGTGAAAATCCAGCCCTGTAGGGGTGCAAAGAGTGTTTCTGTGCCATCATTCAGACCGAGAACACCCCCTGCCCCCCATTCTAGAAAACGGATCCACCCCACCACCAAACCCCGCCATTCCACAACCCGCCGGGTGGAGGCCCACGCCCTGGCCAGGGCCCTTCCCCCAGCAGCTCCAACACCTAAAGCCAGTCCCAAGCCATCGTTGCAGACTCAGGCTTGTGTCCACCACCCAACCCTGAGGTCGGCAGGTCAGGGACTCAAATTCAGCCGCTAGACTGGCAAAAGTCAAAGTTGGCTGGTGGCATTTTCCCCCTTTTCCCCACTCCTGGCTTCACTCAGTGTCTGTTGCTTATACTAAAGAAGGAAAAAAAACAACAACACAAAAAAACCCCCACTGAATCAGAAGATGTTTTGAACATGGGCACACACGGGAAGATAAACACACATGCCCAGACAGTCCCCAGAAACCAATGCATGCTCCTACACCTCCCATTCCCACAGCCCACCCAGACCCTTCTTCTGCAACCTTTTATCAAAATGCAACACCCTCCCCTCCCCGTCTTTCCCTAAGTATTGAAAAAAACCACACTGTTAGCAAACCTACCTGTTTATGCTCTGGGGCAACCTTACACTCATGGTTTCTCGCTGTCTCCACGGTTTCAGGATCCTGCAGAGCTGACGTCTTGATCAGGGCTGAATCCTTGCAATGTTTAAGAAAGGGGAGAGGAGGAGGGTCTCCCAGCTTGAAGACGGACTCCTTTCTCCTCCAGCGCTCAGGATCCTGGTAACTGAAGCTCTGCTCTTCTTCTACCAGTGAGCATGGTCTCCTTTCTCGGCCCCCTCTTCCCCTCCCCCGTCTTAAAAAGAAAAAAAAAAAAATAGAAAAGAGGAAAAAACTACGACCTTAGAAACCAAAAAACCCAACCACAAATCTCTTCAAGGTTAGCGGTGTGGGCTAAAAAAATGAATCACTGAAAGAATATGCCTTCAAAGTATCCGTCTTACTGCAAAAGACAGATAAAAAACCATCCTTTTAATCCAGTTTTCCCAGCTTGTCCTGTTGGCAAGAAAGCCTCAAGCTCCAAAGGGGGGAAATTCTCTGGTCTCCGACGCTTAAAACGACAACACATACATTTGAGGGCACAGAAAATAAAAAAGAATCAATCCGAACGGGCAACAGGAAAAAAAAAAAAATCCTCCACAGGAAAAAGAAAATTAATTAATTAAACCACATAACACAACAGCATTCCTTCCAAAGTCCAGTGCAACCCTGGGAACCAAAATTATGAATTTCCTTTAGGAAAAAAAAGCTTTTTACACGAAAGGCTTTGAGATTCTTCAATGAGTCCACCCCCCCCCCCAAGACAAAAAAATTCAAACACCTGAAAAGCAGCACCGGCTTTTTTGTTGCCGTAGAAATGGGAGCAACGGCCACAAAGCAGGGGACTCCGCTGCGACCCGGTCCCCAGGGCTCCCGCTCCGCGCCCGCCGGCGCTCAGGCCCCGCGCGGGGCCGGCCTTGCCCGGGAGGCCGCTCCCTGAGCGCGCTCGGCTCCGCTCGTCCGCATCCAGGCTCCGGGGGCCGCCGCCATGAGCCGGGTCCCGCCCGGCCTGGGCGCCGAGGCTTCGGCCAGCGGCCCGGGGAGGGAGTCCCGCGGCGGCTCCGGGGCGGGCGGCAGCCTCCTCCGCACCGGCCTCCGGGCAAATCCGACCGCCGGCGCCGCCGGCCTCCGCCTCCCGCTCCGGCCCCGACCGCCGCGCGCAACGGCCGCACAGGCCGCAGGGCTCGGGCTCGAGCGCAGGCCGGGCAGGCGGCCGCTCGGCTCCGGGCGTCGTGGCCCCTCACCCCTCGCTCGCCGCTCGCTCGGGCGCAGGCCCGGCCGGCCGCCCCTCCGCGCCCTCCTCGTCCCCGCGGCCGCGTCTCCGCCGCTCGCGCCGCAAAGGGGGCGGGGCCGGGACGCAGGCTCCTCCCCTCGCGCCGCGGCCGGGACGGAGGGGGCGGGGCCGGGACGCAGGGGGCGGTGCTTCCCCTCAGGCAGAGCCTCCGCGCCGCCGGCCGCCTCCCCTCAGCCGGGGGCGGGGACGACCCTCCCCCTCAGCCGGGCTGCCCCGTGCGGAGCGGCGCCCGCCCCCAGGTCCCGGCCCGGGCACCCCCCTCCAGCCCCCTCTGCGTCCTGCCCCCCGTCCCCCCACACCGCGCGGACGCCCCGCCGGGGACTCGGGCTGGGAGCGGGCGGGCCCCACGGGGAGGCCGGTCAGGACAGTCGTGTCGCCACAGCGGCCCCGCCGGCCGCCCGTGCGCGGACCCCGAGCAGGAGCGCGCACCCCGAGCGGGAGCGCGCACCCCGAGCAGGAGCGCGCACCCGAGCAGGAGCGCGGACCCGCGAGCAGGAGCGCGCACCCGTGAGCAGGAGCGCGCACCCCGAGCAGGAGCGCGCACCCGCGAGCAGGAGCGCGCACCCCGAGCGGGAGCGCGCACCCGAGCAGGAGCGCGCACCCCGAGCAGGAGCGCGCACCCCGGGCAGGAGCGCGCACCCCGAGCAGGAGCGCGCACCCGCAAGCAAGAGCGCGCACCCCGGGCAGGAGCGCGGACCCGCGAGCAGGAGCGCGCACCCCGAGCAGGAGCGCGCACCCCGGGCAGGAGCGCGCACCCGCGAGCAGGAGCGCGCACCCCGGGCAGGAGCGCGCACCGCGGGCAGGAGCGCGCACCCCGGGCAGGAGCGCGCACCCCAGGGCCCCGGCGGGGCTGGCGCGGCCGGGTGCCGTCGGCGAGCGGGGAGGGGACCGGTGAGGACCCAGAACAAGCGGGTCGTCCCCTGAGCGGTGCCAGCGGCAGGTGAGCGACGAGAAGCGGCACCTGCGCCCCGGCCCCGGCCTCTGTGCCCGGAGACCCGCTGCCACTCGTGGGGCATCTTTCTTACGCGTCCTTCACGTCGGTGATGTTTTTTAACACAGTTATTTCCGTGTATTAATAGTTTATTACATGCGGCATAAAACACGCCCGAGAGTAGACTATGAGAAGATGGAGAGTACATTTGAAAAATCATATTTTTTAATGAAAGTTAATGGCTGTCATAATCGGGAAAGATACTTCTCAAAGAGGAAGAAGGGAATCCTTTTTTTTTTTAAGATTTATTTTATTTTTATTTATTTATTTTTTCAAGTATTTTTTTTTTTTATAACTTACTTTTTTTTTTTCATATTGTTTTTGACAGAGAGAGAGAGAGATACAGAGACACAGAGAGAACTGAACTGGGGGAGCTCCCAGTTCAGCATGTGGTTCCTCACGGGCCGGGGCCGGGATTCGATCCTCGTCCCTGGGGCTGCAAAGTGAGCGCTTAACCCACTGAGCCATCCCGGCTTCCCCTAAATGTCAGTCTTAATTGGTGAAGTGCTTCAACGAATGATGGGATGGTGTTTTGCATTTCACATTTTTAACAGATGGTTTCATACCCACTAAGAGCCTTCAGTTAGAGTTTAAGCACATTTTTTAATTCTGCGTCCTAGTTTTTCAAACGTGCACCAAAGGTTTTTATATATCATACACATTGTGTTTGGTAATAAAGAGAAATCACAGTGTTGGAACCATTTCCGGTCATGTATTTTCAAAATGATTTCTCCGTAAGCCTGAGTTTCTTGGGAAAAGCAGTGATTTTCTCGTTCATGAATAGACTGTTACCTTCACCTCAAAGGCACAGATTAATGTGGCTTGTTGTTGTTGTTGTTGTTTTTAAGATTTGTTTTATTGACTTTGATGGGGTGGGGGGGTGGCAAGAACCAAACTGGGGGCTCCCACATGGGAAGCACACTCCAGTTCAGCATGTGGGTCCACACGGGCTGGGGCCGGGATCTGATCCTGGGTCCCCAGGGCTGCAAGGCAAGCACTTGGCCTGCTGAGCCATCCGGGCTTCCCCATTTTGTTTTTGAAATTAAGTGCTAGATGGTAAACTCTTGCTGCCCTTTCTCATCACAGAACATTGTAAAACAAAAATGTGTGTCTCCTCAATATCGCTTTTGAGGCCTTTCCCACGAGATGGTGGGTGAATTTCTGTGGAACAAAGGTTCTCATCCTCCTCCTCCCTGTCTTTACTAAGAATCGGAAACTCTGTGGCAATTAGGCTTATTTCCGTGCAGCGGATGGCATGCATTATGGAGAAGATGAACGTCTAACCTGTGTGGTGACCTTCCCCGGATTCCTGGAAACATCTCACAGAAGACAGGTGGCTTTGGAAGCAGTGACCCCGTGACAGTGCCAGGTCATTTTCCTTGTTGAGGATCAGTATGAATAAAGCTGAAGTGTCCTTTTGGCTGTGGGTACGTACTATCGTGAACGCATTCGGGACTGTTTTGATTGTGCGTGCCCCTGCATCTCTGTGTACTCTTCATTCTGAAGACGGTTGGTCACAGAGCTGAGGACCCTGCAAGTCGGGGACCAGAGTCTGTGCTTACCTGTCCACGGCGATGCCACAGTGTCACAGGCACCGTGCCAGCTGTGTGTGTGTGTGTGTGTGTGTGTGTGTGTGTGGTGGGGGGAGACAGGCAGGACCTTCCCTGAAAGACAGAAGAGGGGCAGGACTTGTTGAGGAGAAACCAGGGAAGGCAGGGCTCGAAGTAGATTGCCACCGTTCACTCCTCAGCCCTCCGGGGAGTTCTTTTGCCCATGTGACCAGCAAATCCACCCCGTCCACCCAGTTCTTGGTCACCCCTCTCAGCACCCCTGCAGGATCACCCACTCTCATTCCTTTTGAGGATCTCAAGGCCTGTCGTGGAGAAGGGGCTTCTCACCTTCACTGTCCCTGAGGGATGGTCTGTCTGCCCCGCCCCGGGGGCGGGGGTCACCTCCCAGGTGCACACTCCATCCTCCCACACGGATACCTTCCTGTCTGTGGTTACCGTGGAAACCAGCTGTCTCCCATCAGCACCCGGAGGAGCTGAGACAACTGAATAACAGGGAAGGTGCCAAGACAAATTGTCAAGGGAAATGTGTGAAAGAAAACCAGTTTTAGACTTGAAGGCTAATATTTTGGGAAGTTGGGTGTGTGTGTGCGTGTTATTCACCCCTCCTCCAAATAAATAGTCGTTCCCAGGATCAAATGTGAGATACGGAAAAGGTGAGATGCCAAAGGGAAGATAAAAAAAAAAGCTGCCCAAAGCCTGCTTTAAAAACTGAAAAATGCCCTTTAAACTTAAAAAAAAAAAAAAAAAATTGACATACAAGAACTCATACATATTTAAAATGTATAAGCTGGTAAATTTGGACATTTATACACACATGAAACAGCCACCACAATCAAGATAACGAATACATTTACCACCTCAAAATTTACTGTTGCTACATGCTGATTCTTCCCTCCCACTGGACCCCAGCCCCACTCCTAGTCCCTGGATGGTCCCTGATTGCTTTTTTTTCTATAGATTTGTTGGCATTCTGTGGAATTTTATATAAATGAAATAGTGGAATATGTATTCTTTTTTTTAAAGATTTTATTGTTTTTGACAGGAAGAGAAACAAAGAGAGACAGAGAGAAGGGGGAGGGCCCAGAGCCGTCTCCATAGTTGTACGTCATCCGTTTTCGACATGGTTTCATTCCACACAGGTGGGCGGGGGCCACGCAGGGCGGGAACTGGGCTGGGGGCCTCCTGCATGGGAGACACGCCCCCTCGAGCCAGGGGCCAAACTGGGGGAGCCAGAACCGAACTGGGGGCCTCCCGCATGGGAAGCTCACCACAGTTCAGCATATGGGTCCACACGGGCCGGAGCTGGGATTCGATCCTAGGTCCCTGGGGCTACAAAGTGAGCACTCAAACCACCGAGCCATCCTGGCTTCCGCTGTATTCTTTTTTTTCGTATGACTTTTACTCAACAGATCCATCTATGTTGTCAGGGATAGAATATATCAACTTGTTGCTGAAAGGCATTTAAAAAATTTCAGGTACTAATTGCTTACTACCACAACACCAAAATGTGGCTATTTTTGAACAAAGATCCCGTGTCCTGCAATTTTGCTAACCACATGTGTAGATTCCATCAGATTTTTTAAAATATAGATGATTCACGTCTGAGAATAAAGATCATTTTACTTCTTCCTTTCTAGTATGTGTTTCTCTTATTTCTTTTTCTTGTCTAATTGTGCTAGCTAGAACCTCCAGGCCACTGTGGATAGAACTGGTAAGAATAAACATACTGTCCTATTTCTGATCCTAGGAGGAAAGTATTTGCTTTTGACCATTAAATATGATGTTATCTGTAGGTTTTTCGTAGGTGCTCCTCTATCAGATTGTGGAAGCTCCCAGTGTGCTGAGAATTTTTTGCTTGGCTGTTAGATAAGATATTTGTATTTTACCAAATTCTTTTTTCTGGATTGGCCGAGATGGTCGTAGGGGTTTTTCTTCTTTGGTCGGTTGATATTGTGGATTTTCAGTGAACTGGCCTTGAATTTCTGGGATAGAGACCACCTGTCTGTGTTGCATTGAACTTTTTATATATCGTCTGACTCGATTTACTAAGATGTTAAGAATTGTTACATGTATGTTCATTAGTCTGTCACTTTCTGTTCAGATAATGCCCTTGTCTGGTCTTGAGTAATGCTGGCTTCATGGAATGAGTTGGGAAGAATTCCTTCCTCTGCAATTTTCTGGAAGAGTTTGTGTGGAATTGGCATTAATTCTTCTTTAAATGTGTTCTAGCATACTCCCAAGGAAGCCATTTGGAGGGATTTTCTTTGTGGGAAAGTTTTTAACAACAAATTCTACCTTTTTCGTAGGTATAAGGCTATCAGGATGATTATTATTTTTCTTCTTAAGTTTCGACAGATTCAGTCTTGCAAAGAATTTGCATTTAAGTTGTTGAGTTATTTATTTATAACATTCCTTTGTTATCTGGTTAATATGTATAAAACCTAGTGATGTCTATTCCCTTGTTACTGATATTTGTTATCCCCCCCACCCCAACCAATCTGACTATAGGGGCATGAATTTTATTGATCTTCTCAAATAACTAGCTTTGGGGTTCATTGATTTTTTTTTCCATATTGTTTTTCTGTTTCATTGATTTCTGATCTGCTTGATACTGTTTCTTCTGCTTGCTTTAGATTTCATTTTCTCTTTTTCTAGTTTCTTGGAAGTTGAAGCTGAGGTTATTAATTTAAGATCTTCCTTTTTTTTTAAATAATTAGGCATTTTCACATTATGAATCTCTCTCTCTATGTACTGTTTTACCTGCAAGCCACAAATTTTGATGTAGGGTGTTTTCATTTTCATTCAGTTCAAACACATGGATGATTTAGAAGGAAATTATTTTGTTTCCAAATATTTGGGGATTTTCCAGATATCTTTCTGTTTTTAATTTCTAACTTAATTACATTGTTGCAGAAATACTTTGTCTGGGAAACTGTGTAATTTTTCTAACCATTGTCACCCCCAATAAATTTAACAAAAAAATAAGAGAAGTACTTTTTGTCTGACTTTAATTATTTTAACTTTACTGAGACTTGTTTTATTGGCACAGAATGGGGTCTAGCTGGGCAAATGCCCCATTCATTCTTTTACTGTTGGTATCATTCCTTCTGCTTGAAACGTTTAACATGCTTTGTTGTGAAGATATGCTGGGGAGGAAGTCTTTCAACACGTTTTTTATGTCTGAAAACATTTTTATTTTGTTTCCTTTTTGAAGGAAATGTTTTCTCAGGGCACAGGGTTCTTGGTGAACCTTTCTTTTTTTGTTACATTCCATAAAGATGTTGCTCTCCTGTCTTCTAACTTGCATTTTTTCTCGATGAGAAATTTGCTATTATCCAGATCTCCATTCCTCCCTATGCTCTGTGTCTTGTTTCCCTCTGGCTGCTTTATTTTTAATGTCTTCTCTTTGTCACTTTGCATTAAGCAACTGAATTGTGATGTGCTGGTCGTTTTCTCCCAGTTCCTTGCACTTGGGATTCATTGAGCTTCTTGGGCCTGTGGGTTATAGTTTTCGTGAAATCTGGAAATGTTTTTGGTTAATTATTTCTTCAGATAGTTTTGTCCCCGTCTCTTTCCTTTTCTTTGGAGACCACTTTGTATGTATCAGGCCACTTGAACTGTCCATAGCTCACTGATAACTCTGTCTCTTTTCAGTCTTTTTTTTTCTTTTTCTCTTTACACTTCATTTTGGAATATTTCTATTGCTATTCTGCAAATCCATCAGTCTTTTCTTCCGCTGTCTCATTTGTGCTGTTAATCCTACCCAATGTATCTCTCCTCTCAGACAATGTAGTTTTCATCCCAAGAAGTTCCATTAGGTTGTTGTCAAACTCTCTGGTCTTCTCTATACTTAATGTGTTCAGTCTCTCTTGTAGTTTCTTTTTTTTTTTTAGATTTATTTTTATTGTTTTTGACAGAGATACAGAGACAGAGAGAAGGGGGAGGGCCCAGAACAGTCTCCATAGTTGCACATCATTGGTTTTCCCACATAGTTTCATTCCACAGGTGGGCGCGGGGCTGCACAGGGCAGGGACTGGGCCGGGGTCTCACCCTGGTGGGAACTGAACTGGGGGAACTCCCCAGCTCAGCATATGGTTCCGCACGGGCCGGGGCTGGGATTCGATTCTCGGTCCCCGGGGCTGCAAAGTGAGCGCTTAACCCACTGAGCCATCCCGGCTTCCCCTCTTGTAGTTTCTCAAGCTTGTAGAATGCGGTTATAACCACTCGTGTTGTCTACGAATTCTATCGTCTGTGCCATTTCTGGGTCAGTTTCAGTTGACTGCTGTTTCTCCTCATCACAAACCATGATTTCTTGCTTCATTGCGTGCCTGACCGCCTTTCCCTGGGCACCAGATGCTGTGAGTTTTACCCTGTTGGGTGCCAGAGACTTCTGTCATCCCTATGTATATTCTTGAATTTTGCTATAGAGCACAATTAAGCTTCTTGGAAACAATGTGACCTTCCAGGTTTTGCTTTTAAACTCTGTCAGGCGGACTCAGGACAGTATTTAGGTCCAGAGCTGGACCCCTCCCCCAACACCACTGACCCTCTGTGTCCTCTACCCGATGTCCTGTGAGCTATGACGTCTCTCGCTCTGGCTGGTGGGAACAAGCACCATCTCCAGCCCTGTGTGAGTTTCCGGGTTTTTTTCTTCGAATCCTTGGAGGCTTCTCAGTCTGGGAACGTTTCCTCCCGCAGATGATGCAGCTGAGGACTCCAAAGAGTCTGTGCAGCTCCTCTCTGACACGTTAGCCCCCGGGACCCCCAGCGCTCCCCGCGTGTCCCCTCAACCCTGGGATGCAAGATTTAAGCTGTGTGACCTTGGACAGCAAACTGCTTTATCTCTGCCTGTAGCTACGTTA
This sequence comes from Craseonycteris thonglongyai, assembly GCA_004027555.1. Classification (NCBI taxonomy): domain Eukaryota; kingdom Metazoa; phylum Chordata; class Mammalia; order Chiroptera; family Craseonycteridae; genus Craseonycteris; species Craseonycteris thonglongyai. Next base: position 62,728 of record PVKE010001784.1, read on the forward strand.
ATAATAATAATAATAATAATAATTAAGTGAGTTAAGGCTCCCAAAGCCCTTGTGCACTGTCTGACACACGGCAGGTGACGATCACATGTCAGTGAGCACATGAAAGAAAATGCCCAACCTCTTTAAGAAGGGGGGCAAATGAAAACAAGACGCTGTTCACTTATAAACACCAAATCGCCAAAGTGTTAGATAAATAAGGTGATCTCACGCGGGCAAGAAGGGTTCCAGGAAAGAGACTCGCACTGAGCGAATGAAGTAAAATGAATTTTTACTTTTTGGGGGACACTTTGGCCATAGGAATCGAAAGGCTTACAGCGGGCTTATAGGTTTCCTCAGCTCCCTTGAGCTACGATCTACGTATAACATTGTATCGATTTCAGGTGTGTACAATGTAATGCTTCGTGGATACACTGAGAAGTGCTTCCCAAATAAAGTTAACACATCCTGGGTCTCACCTCTTTGTCATTTTTGTTGTTCTAGTGAGGACATGAAAAATCGACTCTCATAGCAACTTCCAAGCATACAATACAGTATTGTTAAACGTCTTGTACAGTATTCCCGGAACTCATCATCTTCTTTTTTTAAAGATTGATTTTTATTGTTTTTGACACAGAGAGACAGAGAGACAGAGAGAAGGGGGAGGGCCCAGAGCAGTCTCCATAGTTGACAGCATTAGTTTTCCATATAGTTTCACTCCACAGGTGGGCACAGGGCTGCACAGGGCAGGAACTGGGCCGGGAGCCTCCCACATAGGTCCCGGCAAGAACCGAACTGGGGGCACTCCCCAGTTCAGCATAGGGGTCCACCTGGGCCGGGGCCGGGATTCAATCCTCGGGCTCTGGGGCTGCAAGGTGAGCGCTCAACCCGCTGAGCCATCCCAGCTTCCCCCCAAATAGCTATTCTTAACTGATCTCAAATAAACGCTCCTGGCCTCTCACTTTGAAAGGCCTTTTTCTTCAGGTCACTACACCTGGCGGAGTTGAACAAGGTCTAAAAGTGGCCTCACCTTTAAGGCCCAGCAGCCGCTGAAACCAGGTGTGGCACCTGCAGCGCTCACTGCCTCCTGGGACAGCCTGGTATACGGCTCTCCGGGATTCGAACCCCCCTCCCTCGCTGGTGGGGTGCAAACCCCCTTCTGTGTGGTGGGTGATGTTTCTCTTGGGTGGTCGCTCATTCAGTTGCCCTCTGTCAGCTCCTTGGCTTGTCCTGTTCCTGGCAGTTCCGTTATTTATCACAAGGAAGTGAGTTTGGAAGGAGAGGAAGTCTTGACTGTTCGGGCACAATGAAACACATTCTTTGATTGATAAACAGTTTCTAAAAGACAGGACACTTTTGGCGGTGGGGTCGTTAGGTACTTCAGCATTTCTTACTCTTTGTCCTGCCTGGAACCTGCTGACATAGTTCAAAGAAGGTAGTAACTCACTGAGCAGAAATTTGACCTCAGTAGCTTCCAAGATCTTCTTACAGATAATGAGAAATGCAAACAGCCCACAGCTGCCTGAGACTTAAAACAAAACAAAACAAAAAACAAGGGAAAAAATGGGGGAAGAAAAGCTCAGCGGACCCTCTCCCTCATCTCCTTAAAAATAGTTTATCAGGGACAAATACAAATCTTAAAAGTTTAACCATCTGAGTGAATGAACTTAACTGATTTCAAATGTTTCATCAGGGAAGCCGGGACGGCTCAGCGGGTTGAGCGCTCGCTTTGCAGCCCCGGGGACCGAGGATCGAGTCCCGGCCCCGGCCCGTGTGGACCCATATGCTGAACTGGGGTGAGCTTCCTATACGGGAGCCCCCAGCCCAGTTCCCGCCCTGTGTGGCCCCCGCCCACCTGTGTGGAACGAAACCATGTTGAAAACTGATGACGTACAACTACGGAGACTGCTCTGGGCCCTCCCCCTTCTCTCTGTCTCTCTCTGTCTCTGTCAAAAACAATAAAATAAATCTTAAAAAAAAAAAATACTGTAATCCTTCCAGGGAACAGCTGGACAATATACACCCAAAGCCATTAAAACATTGTGATTTTTGACCTGGTTATTTCACCCCTGAGGACGTATCTCAAGGCATTGATTCAAGGAAAGAAAACTGGAAAAGGGTATGAAGGAAGATTTTGAAACCATTTTATTTACAAAGCAAATAAGAAACACCCCACAAGGCCACCAAAAGGGCTCAGAATATGCCGTCTCGACATGACCCTATTCGGCCACGGCCGAGATGACGGATATGAACTATAAATTACAGGGTGATGTGTTCATGCAGCAGCAGTCGATGGATAAAGGGGTCACAGGCTGTGCACGTGTTTGGATAACTCGGTGCTGCCGGGTTTTCCGCGTGTGGGGTGTATAGTGACTTCCGCAGGTTTGCTTGGGGGTGACACGTGGCATGTAAGAGACGCTGGTTGAATTATACACATATGTGTGTCCGAATGTCACAGATGCACTGGAGCTGTTCGGTGCTTCTGGCTCCTGACCGTGGAAGATTCGAGAAGCCGGCCAGCCGGACCCCCTAAAACTCTGCTGGCGGGAGAGCTGCTGTCCTCGTCTTCCGTGTGACACAGGCCAGGGCCCAGGGGGCACCGGCTGTCACCTTAGGTCCTTGGCTGATGAGTCCGGGGTTTGCAAAAGGGAGGGTTATCGTAACATGTGTTTCCTTTTTTTTATCCTGCAACTCGCTAGACTCTCAGGGGCCCCGCGCCCCTTCAAGCAGCGCCCCGCGTGGGCTCTGCCCACCCAGCCGCGACCCGAGCTCGCTCTTCCACGCGCGGTGCTGGCTCTGGCCACCGGGGGGCGCGCCGGCGACGTGGGACACGCACAGCGCTCCGTGTGGGCGGAGCCTGGACCAGCCGGGCTGCGTGACTCTCCACCAGGGACCACGCCTCCCCGCAGGGGGCTGCGCACAGCGTCGGGGGCGCGTGGGGAGGCGGCCAGGAGGGAGGGTGTCCCGGCTGTCGGGGCGCCAGGGGTGCGCGGCACCTGGAATGCACAGGACAGCCCCTCCCACAGGACAGCCCCCCCATAGGAAGCCCCTCCCACAGGACGGCCCCTCCCACAGGACAGCCCCTCCCACAGGGCAGCTCCTCCCATAGGAAGCCCCTCCCACAGGACGGCCCCTCCCACAGGGCAGCTCCTCCCACAGGGCGGCTCCTCCCACAGGGCAGCTCCTCCCACAGGGCAGCTCCTCCCATAGGAAGCCCCTCCCACAGGACGGCCCCTCCCACAGGACGGCCCCTCCCACAGGACAGCCCCTCCCACAGGGCAGCTCCTCCCACAGGACGGCCCCTCCCACAGGACGGCCCCTCCCACAGGACAGCCCCTCCCGCAGGGCAGCTCCTCCCACAGGGCGGCTCCTCCCACAGGGCAGCTCCTCCCACAGGACAGCCCCTCCCACAGGGCAGCTCCTCCCATAGGAAGCCCCTCCCACAGGACAGCTCCTCCCACAGGACAGCCCCCCAGAGGAAGCCCCTCCCACAGAACAGCCCCTCCCACAGGACAGCCCCCCATAGGAAGCCCCTCCCACAGGACGGCCCCTCCCACAGGGCAGCTCCTCCCACAGGGCAGCTCCTCCCACAAGACGGCCCCACCCACAGGACAGCCCCTCCTGCAGGATGGCTTCTCCCACAGGACAGCCCCATAAAGCCCCTACCAGGGGTGGCGAACCTTTTGGCAATTGAGTGCCAAAGTTTATGAAATAAGAGTATACTCGCTCGACTCGCGTGCCAACCATTCGAGTGAGATAGAGGTATCGATTATTTTTATGTCTATAAGAGCATAAACAATCATTTTTTAAAATATATTTTTATTTATTTATTTATTTTTGACAGAGAGAGACAGAGAGAGAGAGAGAGATACAGAGAGAGAACTGAACTGGGGGAGCTCCCAGTTCAGCACATGGGTCCGCACAGGCCAGGGCCGGGATCCGATCCCTGGTCCCCAGTGCTGCAAAGTGAGCGCCCAACCCACTGAGCCATCCCGGCTTCCCCAACAATCATTTTTTAAATGGTATTCACAGTTCTGCGTGCCGAAATAATTGCTCCGCCTGCCACTTTGGGCACGCGTGTCATAGGTTCGCCACCCCTGCCCTAAGCACTGGCCTGTGTTCTACCTGCTCCCCCTTGGATCACCACGCTCAGCCCCACCGGCTTCTCCTAGCTCCTCCCTCCTGCCTCAGGGCCTTTGCACATCCAGGCCTCTCTGTTCCCCATGGCTCTCTTCCCTCCTTCCCTCCTTCTGAACGAGGCTGCCGCCTCTTGACACTTTGGGTCTCAGCTCAGTGCCATGTTGTCGAGGAAGCCTTCCCCAATGCCGCCGGCACCCTGAGCTGCCGTCGCTGCACAGTTTACACAGTTTGCAAACACCCTGTTAGTAACGTGACAGGCGGATGTCACATTACTATGGGGTGTTTGCAGACGCCCTGTGGCCCATGACGAGCCCTAGGAGAGCAGCCTCCCTCAGGCAGGCACCCCGGGCCCGAGGACCAGGCCTGGCTCGCTGCTCTAAGCAGGAGGTCATTGGATGTCTGTCAGAAGAAGAGATAATGAGTAAGCGAACGAGGGCGTGGATCTGCCGGCCCCCTCTGTCCCCAGCTGGGCTTCTTCTCCACCCCACGTCCCTCCACCTGTGTCCTGGTAGCTCCTATCATCTTCAGCCTTGATTACCTTCCACACCAGCCCTGCCCCCAACCCCATCCCTACGTTCTACCCAAGTCGTCTCTGTACAACGGGGAAGCTCGGCCCCCTGGTCCTTCCTGCGCCCGGGATGAAGCCCAAGCCCCTGGCGTGGCTCCTCAGGACCTCTGTGACTGAGCACTTGTCTGTCTGCTACCTCATCGGCTGTCCCCTCAGTCCCCGTGTCCCCATCCCATAGCTCACGCTGGCCGTGGCAAACCACCGGGATTTCTTCAGCGTGAGCATCCTGAGCCTCCCACCCAGGCAATAGTTGACGCTCACGAAATGTTTGTTGAATGAATACGTGACATATATTATTACCCCTTGTCTTGATGAGGTTGTGTCCAAAACGTCCCCTCTTAGACAACATCCCTGGGCTCCGCCAGCCATGATGCTTGCTTCTGCTCTGGGTTTACAGGTTAAAACACAGATGATGCCATCACGTGTTACTGGCCCCGAGTCAGCCCTGTGGTGGCTGCATTGCCAGCAGCTGCCTCACAGACGTCACCATAACCCTCGGAGGTGGGTCTTGTTATCTCTCCGTTGTGCAAACCGAGGAAATTGAGGATCAAAGGATTAAGGAACAGACTTTCATAAGCTCCCTGGGCAGGTGGCAGGGCTGGTGTGAGCATCAGCTCAGGGCAGGAAGGAGCCGGGGCCCCAGGAGCGGGCTCCTAGCCAGAGGAGGATCGCGAGGCCCCAGGAAGCCGGCAGCCCCTCAATGGACAGAGAGGCCGAGGAAGACGGCCACATCCAGGAAAAAAAGCCCAGTCTGGGGAAGCCGGGATGGCTCAGCGGGTTAAGCGCTCGCTTTGCAGCCCTGGGGACCGAGGATCGAATCCCGGCCCCGGCCCGTGTGGACCCATATGCTGAACTGGGGTGAACTTCCCAAGCAGGAGCCCCCAGTTCAGTTCTCACCCTGCGTGGCCCCCGCCTACCTGTGTGGAACAAAAGCATGTTGAAAAACTGATGATGTGCAACTATGGAGACTTTTGTGGGCCCTAACCCCTTCTCTGTGTCTCTGTCTGTCAAAAACAATAAAATAAATCTTAAAAAAAAAATAAATTAAAAAGCCGAGTCCAAGATCTGCGAGCCGTCTCTGACAAGCAGACTTTCCCCTGGGAAGTCACTGTGTCCTGGGCCTTCCGAGCGGCTCCAGAGTCTGATTGGCTGGATGCAGCCGCGCTGCTGGGGACCCCTGGATTGAGTAGGTGGCGGGGGGCTCAGGAGGTTAACACTCCGCCACCCCCACCGCCCGCCAGACCCGGGATCTGATGAGAAGCCTCTGGCCTCCATCTTGGCCCCGGATGAGGGGGCGCTCAGTCCTGGGTCATCCCTAATGCTGTTAGCCAAGGCTGCTTAGCTGGGAGGGGGGGGCCCGCAGGCGTGACTGTGACCCGAGGGCCCCCACCCAGAAAGCCCGCCCTAGGGTGACAGACAGGTCCCCTTCTTGCCGCGTGGGGCCCGCGGGCCTGAACCCCATCTCGCTCCTGCCCCCCCAAGGGGCTCAGGTCTCTGCCCACAGCCCCTCCCTGCCCCATCTGTGGGGGGCCCAGGGCTTTAAAAGGTTTGTGGGGCTGGGGGGTGGGGGGCTAGTAGAAATGCAAACCCCCATGCCCCACCCCTGGGCCTGTCAGGAGGGCAGCTGACAGTCACAGGGGGAAAGACCCTCCCGGGGACCCCAGGCCAGCGCATCCCTCTCTTCAGGTCTCTGCGGTCTCCTCCCTCCTCCCTCCCTCTCGGGGGCACGGCCATCGTGGGGGGCCCGAGTCCTGCTGGCTTCCAGCCGACCCCCAATCCCTGTCCTCAACCCCAACTTCGACAGGAACCCTAACTGGGTGCTCTCTAAGGACAGCAGCTCGGTCTGGAGGGACCGGACGGACAGGGAGCGGGTCCTGGGGACACAGCCCAACCGCTCCGTTCACGTCACCCTGAGGACCCTGGGTGGGGAGGCCTGGAGGGGGTCCCCGTGACACGTGGAATCTTGCTGTCAAGGCTGCCTCCGCACAGAAGGGTCCTGCCCATGTCCTCCTCCTCCCCAGGCGTGGCCCCTGCCTTCTGCGGGGACCAGGTGCAAGGCTCGGAATGTTCTAGGCCCGTCTTTGGGCTGAAGCTGAGCGAAGCCGGCAGTGAAGGGAGGCTGAGGCGTGACACAGTGACACAGGGCACTTGAGGCCTGGACCGCCCAGGCTCAGCCCGCTGTGGTGGCTGCACCCCCAGATCCCGGAGCCGCCTCCATGGGGCCGTCGGTGGGCCCGGGCGTTCGCATCCAGAAGTCTTTGCTCCTTGTCCCTCCAACCGCAGCCCAGCCCCTGGGCCTGGCACCGAACAGGGGTCCCCCTGCCCCCTAGTTCTGCACGTCTGACTCTTAGAGGCTGGGAGGGAATGTCCTCACACTTGCCCCAGAGACTCAAGGATACAGATGGGCCAGTGCGGGGCTGCGAGGGAGACCAGGAGTCCTGGTTCTGTGCAGACACCAATGTGGCGGCTGGGACAGGTGCCCGGGGCCACGTCCCACACGCCTGCAACACCTCGGGGCGGCCATCGCCGGCCAAGGAGCATGAACTCTGTCGCAGGACCCCGGCCCTCCCAGCCTCACGCTCCCCACCTTCCTGCACTCGGAGGAGAGTGGAGGAGGGAGACCGTTCCCTGCAGTCAAACGCAACACCTGGCAGAAAGCTCACCCTGCTTTTGGGGCGGTTTTCCTTCTATTCGAACCGTTGTTCTCCTGGAGCCACAAATTCCAGACCACGTGGCGTCTCGGCCCACTGGCGGCCGGTCACTCCCCGAGGCCCCTGTTCTGTCCCTGGACTTGCTGCTCTGGGCGCTTCGTGTACACGGAACCCCCCGGAAGGGTAGCCCACGGGGTTTGCTGTGTGTCACCTCGTACCGACCCGGGTCACCAGGTCGCCATCGCCTGGGGTTGTGTGTCCCACCCGTGGGAGCAAGCCAACACGCCACAGCCGTTCCTTAAAAGTATTTCTCTTTATTTAACTTGAATTTCTGAGGTAAAATACTTTTTCTTTCAACTTCCATAACAAAATACAGAGCTATCAGATACCCTTGGAAAAAATATGTATATTATACATATATTTCTATAACATTACATCGTATATATATATATATATGTATATATATAATATATATGCAAAAATTTGGAGACTTTATAGAAAGCGGGACATGTAAAAGGCACTGCACAATGGAGCCAGAGTACTTACACGTATGTACATATGCACACCTGATTCTGCTCAGCCGGCCGCGTGGCCTCCCACGCGCACATCCCATCTCATAACTCAAAGGGGTGCCGGGATGTTTCAGAACAAATGAACCGGTGACTCTTCCCCCCGACAACAAGCTAAAAATAGGAACAGTTCTTAACAGACTGGATGGATCCAACCTCTTTTTTATAAAGAAAAAAAATAACCCACAAAATTAGGATTCCGCTATTGTTTACCAAGCACAAACACAATTACGGAATAAATAAAAGAACAGGAGACAAACGGCCAACCGACTCTCCCCGCCTGGTGACAGGTGACCCAGTCCGCCTCTGCGTTAATGCTCGTGGAGACACCTGGCCCGAGGGGACCCGGGCGTGCAGGGCCCTCGGCCTGCAAGCGGGGGCTCGTGCAGTGGGGCCTGGGGACCCGGGATGAAGGGACTTGATGCACTACCTGCTCGGCCTCCACTGGAGCCGTTCTCTGGCGAGGCTGCACGCCCCTCGGGGCAGCGGTGCCTGTGCTCAGCAACGCGAGCTGTGGGCACGAGCAAGGACCCGATGCACTCATGAAAGCTCAAGGTTTGCAGCTGCGAAATGTCACACGTTTGGCACATCAGCCAAACTTGTAAGACACACGGGCCTGGCTTTGTCCCCCTGGTTCCCACCTGCCGCTGGACGGCGACAGGACGTTCCCGTGGGTGGGGAGGAAAGCGCTGGCTCTGGGCCGGGTTAGGGCACAGGTTGCAGCTGGCAGGGGGCGGGTAGGACGCGGCGCCCCGCCCCCTTCTGCTGCCTGAGGCCCCGCCCCCGAGCCCGGCCCGCGTGCAGCACCGGAGGGCAGCTCCCCACCAGCTGCTTGAAGCCCAGACGCGTGTCTTCGTGGAGCTGAACGTGTTCCGAGTGTTTTTTTCAAGTGTACAAGCAGTGACTTTGTTCAAACAGCAGCAGCATCGAAGATTAGTTCCGGCACTTGGGTTCTAGGGGTTACAGGGTGCACCCGGACTTCTCGCCCTTATGTTAAAGGCCTCATGTTTCTATTCCTGAGTTAATGCCGACACCTGCCGGCCGCCCCTCTAGTGGACAGAGGGTGGCCGGCCCGCCAGACCCCCCCACGGCGGTGACAAGCAGCGACCCCCCACCTCCCCGTGGTGGTGAGAGACGCCCCACCTCCCCACGGCGGTGACAAGCAGCGACCCCCCCATGGCGGTGACAGAGACCCCCCACTCCCGTGTCAGGGACAAGCAGAGCCCCCCTCGTGCCCGGCCTGCTTTGTGGGGAGGTAAGTCGGGGTGCAGGCAAAGACACTGACAAGCACACAATGACCACGGCAGCCTGAGCCCTGGGGACGGCTCCCCCAGGGGGCCAGTCACGCGTGGAATCCGAATTAAACTCGGGGGAAGGGCACTTGCCTAAACGCCGCAGGAAGGGCTCCGGCCATCACCAGCCACGCACCCCCTCCCTCCCTCCTGCCCGCGCTCAAGGCCCCGCAGGACGCCCCGCAAGACGGGCTCCGGCGCGGCCGTGCCCTCCCCTCCCCCGCCCTCCTGCCCACGAGCTCAGCTGCAGCGAGGCGTGTCCGCACGCTGAGCAGCGACGCGCACGCACGCCTGTACACGCGCACGCACGCCTGTACACGCGCGCGCGCACGCACGCACGGCCCTGCCCTCTGCCCCCCGTCCAGGAGGCCCCGTTGGCTTCACGCGAGACCCACGCCCCCCCCTGCCCACAAAGACACGCTTCCTGCCGTAAACCGGAGCCTCACGCGGGGCCGCGCACGCGCCGGGGCGCAGCCCTCCTGACACCGGCCGCCGGCGCCCCCTGTGCCGCGCACGCGCCTCGTCCTGCAGGGCCGACCCCCGGCTGCACCCCCGGCAGGGCGGGCGCCCCGACATTCCCGGGGCCGATGCCCACAGACCCGTATCTCCTCCCAGCACGTCCACGTTAAGGCTTAAGAACCGGTGAGCGAAGCAGGCGCGCCCCGCGGGGACCCCCTCACCGTCACTGGCTTGGCTCCTCAAAACCACGAGGGAAAAGGAAAAGTAAAGACCAGCCTCGTGTGAGTTCTCTCTGCAGAGGCATCGGGCGCCTCCCCTGCCCCGCGTCCCTGAACTCGCGGCTGCACCGGCGGGGAGGCCCACGCGCGCCCGGCGGCCCCGTCCCCAGCCCCGCTCCCCGGCAGGCGCGTTTCCTGAAAGACCATTTTTAGAGGAAAAGAAACAAAATGCCTAAGGAAGGACGGACGAAGAGAGCAACGTCGGAGCGCCCCCCGCCCCACGGGACCGGGGCGACCTGGCTCTTCCCTGACCCGCTATGAAGAGACCTCGGCGGACGAGCGCGCAGCGCGGGGTCCCGGGTGGCTCCGCACCCACGGACACGGCAGCGGGAGCGTCCGGGGCCCGGTCCGCGGGAACTCCGCCGCCAGCCCCCGTCCCGCGTCCACGCCCCACCGCATGCCCGCGGGGCGCCCCGTCCCTCCCCAGCCCAGGCCCCCAGGGTGACCGACCGGCCCGGCTGCCCCCTGCACCTCGCTACATAAATACATGTATTTGATTATAGTATAAACAGCCCCGCTCCCACCTCCAGGTCTACGCGTCCGCCGCTGCGGTCGCCAAGCCCCGCGGCCGTGGCGCGTCCCACGGGGGGCGGCCGCTCTTGATCAGCGCGCGGGCGCCGTCGTCATTCCAGCGCCGCTTCAGCCGGAGCTTGGGGGGCATCAGGGCGTCTTCTCTCCTCTCGGGGGCACTGGGCTCCCCTCCAGGCCCGTCCGCACCGTCTTCGCTCACCTCCAGGGGCTCTTCGCCGGGGCTGCCGGCGGGCGCCGCGGGCCAGGCGGGCGGTGCAGGCGGCGCCGCGGGGCGCGCGAAGACGGCGCCCTCCTGCGAGGTCCTGCCCGGCAGGGCGCCCTCCTCCTGCGCGCGGGCCGCCTCCTCCCGGGCCGAGGGCCGCGGACTCTCAGCATCCTTCTCGGCGGCGGGCTCCGCCTTGACCTTCGGGGGCGCGGGCGCAGCCTCGGCCTGCTGGCTGCTCTCCGCCCGCTCGCGGTTCTTCCGGCCCGCGGGCGGGGGCTGCAGCTTGATGGAGAACGGCGCCGGCTCCTCGGGGTGCGCCTGGTACGGCAGCGGCGGGACCACGAGCCCCGGGTAGCGCGGGAATGTCCGCGGGCTCAGGTGGTAGTTGAACACCGAGCAGGCCTGCGAGTGAAGGTAGTGTTTCATCTCCTCGGGGCTGAAGGAGAAGCAGCTGCCGCCCGCGAAGGGGCTCAGGCCCGGGGACGGGCTGTAGGAGAAGATGGTGGGCGTCAGGGACAGGGCCGGCGAGATGGGGACGTTCAGGACGCCTCCGCGGCCGGGGATCGGGGAGACGGCGAAGGGGCTGTGGGGGTCGGGGTAGAGCCCCGGCCGGAACAGCGGGAGCATGACGTCGGGCTTGCGCTTCTGGGGGCCCAGCCCGCCGGCCCCGCCGGCGTTCCGGGAGGCCATGAGATCCACTCCGCGGCGCCAGTCGGCCGCGTCCTCCAGCTCGGAGAGCTCGGCCTTCCTCTCGGCGCCGTTGCTCAGCTCCGGGCCGGCCGCGGCGGTCAGGGAGCCCGCGGAAAACCGCCCCGGCGGCCCGTCCCTGGTCGGAGAGTTTGTGTCCAGAGGTGGGAAGTGGAAGCGGGAGGAGGCTGTTGGCACTGGTGGCGCGCTCTGGGGAACCACACCTGTGATGGTGGAAAGGACAAAAGGCCGCTTCAGAGGTCTGCTCGCTCGTAGCAGCGCTGCCCCGTCCGCGAAGCAAGCACCGGGTGTCCAGGGGCAGCTGGAAACACACTCCAGGACCGAGGCCCCGAGCCCGGCCTCCCTGCAGCTGCTGCTCGCCCGGCACCCGCCTAGCGGTCGCTCACGCTGTCTCCACGGTGTATTTCGCCACTGGGAGCAGCGTCTGCTTGTTCGTCTAAAACCTAAGTCGCACGGAGGAGGGACTTGCCCGCGTGCACGGCCGCGCACCCAGCAGTTCAGGGCTGGGCAGTGAGGAAGTGCTCCGCGGGCAGGGGCTGTGGGCACGGACGGGGCAGCTCCACACCCGGGGTGCCCATCACGTGCTCAAGCCTCAGCTTTGCAAACGGCCTTGTCTTCCTTCCCTAATCCTGGCAAGTCCACAAAGCGAGCACCCGAGGGTGGAAATGCCGTGTCCCAAGCCAGGCAGCCACAGCCCAGAGACGCTGCACTGCGCGCGCGCGCACACGGCCCGGCTGGCTGCGCGCCTGCGCACACGGACACGGCACAGCTCAAGAGCTGAAGCTGATTCTAGAAAAGCGCCACGTGCTCGTTGAACCCACAGGGTGCACCTTTCACCATTTCTGATACAGTCACTACTCTACAGAAATTTCCTAACAACTTTCATCCATGGATCCCCACCCCCAACTTGCCGTCACTGTCTACTGGGATCTGAGAAGGCGGGGCCCACCAGGACCCACCACGCCTTCCCCCAAGTTCACGTCCTGAACCTGAAGCTCAACTCCCCCTCAGGCCCCTCTGCTCAACAGGGCCCCAGACAAGTGTCCTGCCACCGCCTCTGGGGCCCTGGGCTTCCGGGGAGGTGACAGTGGGCTCCATCACCGAGGTCCCGGACACCGAGATGGCAAATCGGAGGCTCTGCTGGAAAATGCACGTTTGCTACTTGTTGACCACCTGCATAGCCGCGTGCATCCGCGCGGGGAGGTGGGCAGTCTGGGTCTACGTGTCCCTTCCGGCACCTTCTACCCCGTAGCCTGCTGCAAACGACCAACTGGTCTCTGGAAATGATAAAGTCTTCGCCTGAGTTCAAACCCTGGCCCTGCCCCTCATCTGCTGTGTGACTCTGGATAAGTGACCTTTCTGAGCCTGTTTCCTTACCTGTAAAATGCATCACAACAGGACTAATCTCATGTTCTGAAAACTAAGAGTTAACGTTTGTAAAGATCTCAGAATACGATCAGCCATGTCCATAAATGTTTAAAAGTAGTAACAAATAATGGTTCAAAAACCAAAACTTCAAACTGTGGCAACAATGTTAACGATTAGCGAATGTGACAGGATATGGGAGTGTTCACTTTCACTGTCCTATTTTTCCCAATTCTTCTGTAGGTTTAAAGTTTTCCTAAGTAAAGATGAATATAAGCAACCTGGGGCAGGGGCGGGGAGGTCCTGAGCTGGTCTGTCCTGTCTCCACACCCTGCCTGCCGGCCTATCACTGTTACTGGCATCTTCTGTCTGTTCCCAACGTTCACTAGGTAAGTAGACGTGAGGCTGCACTTAGTGCAGTCCTTTGCCACGGGGTCGGCACGCTGCAGGGCAGGCAGCCTGGGGGGAGGGGCCCTCACCTACAAGCCTGTCACAGCACACGTACCATCTCCACGTTGACGGGGACAGCTCGGCGGCATCAGCCCTGCATCTGCACAGGGTCCTGCCTCCAGTGCCTCACCCACAGCCCCCTCCCCGAGTGCTTAGCACGCCCCAGTCCGAGCTGTAGGCAACCTCACGCCTCACCTCTGCTGGACCGAAGAGCTGCCCGCCACCTTCTATGCTTGGTTTTCAGGGCTGAACAATGGGCAGCACGGTGAGTGCGCCCCAGTGAGTGGGCGCTCGCTCTCGGCCCCCCAAACTCCCGGGACTGCTTCTCCAGAGGCTGCTCCCAGGTCAGCGAACCCCCACCCTGACCGTGACGCTGTGGTCACCCTTATTCTATGACTTGTAAAGGACATGGAGTCGTGCATGTCCTGGGCTGGGACAGATGAATGAGAATTCCTGGGACACCGAGCCAAGTGCCCTTGCTCCGTGCTTGCTCCATAGACCCTGCCGCTCCCTCACCAGAGCTACCCCGAGACAGTAGGTGGTCTGGCTGGGTGAGCATGGCCGTGAGCGAAGGCCACCCGGTGCCACTCCGCGTTCCCTGGGACTGTCATTAGCCCCCTGGGCTTAGCTGAGGGTAGGTGCTGGGCCACCACACTTCCCACCATGGCCAGGAGCCGATGGGCTCCATGCCAGGCTGCCCCTGTGGCCAGACATGGGGGTTCTCGATAGGCAGGTGTGGGTCACAGGCAGGACAGATCTTGGGAGGCTTTTGGGGGGGACCATGGAATGGAAGGGTATGGACGTCAGCACATTCTTCAAAACTGCCGCACCCCCAAGGGAGGCACCTCCTCGGGAGGCCGGCTCCTCTGGGCGGGCAGGGAGGGGCAGGCCTGGAACAGGAGGAAGCGGGATTCCAGTGCCCAGAACAGGTTTGATTTCCTAATGCCTCTCCTTCAGGCACAAGGAAAGAAAACAGGCTGTAATTACAGAGATGCATTCCAATACCACTTTTTTTTTTAAATGTATGCCCCAGGGACAGGAGGGAGTGGCCACAGGACCGATGGAGAGGCCATGATAGCAGCATTGAGCTGAAACTGCCCAGACTTGCTGTGTAGTAATTAGGCATCTGCAGTGGATCTCAGCGCCGTACTCTCAGCCGCACCCCTGCTCTAAGCCTTCAGGTTCCCCCCAGCGTTTCTCCGAGCAGCTGTAACATGGCAGAACCACAGAGTCCTCCGCTTCTCTTACACAGCGATGACTGTCAGAAGCTGGCCTGTAGAGCTACTTTCTTGGGTAGGGGGCCGATGCGCACCTACAGACCCCCTTCCGGGACTGCCTTGTGCATCTGGATGGCAGGCCCAAGTCCTCAAGGAGGAGGAAGCCGGGGGCTGCCACCCCAGGCCCCAAGGGGAAGCCTGGCTGCACCGAGGAGCACAGGCCGGCGACTGGAGCCATGTTCTCTGAGAAGCTGCCGTGCAGATCAGCTGCTGCTGCTCACTGCGCACACAGCCCCCTCTGTGACCCAGGACGCTGTGGTTCTGGGGACAGGCACTCGATAAGGGAATGGAGTCATTTCACATGAAGTTGCAAGTGTCGCCACCAAGAGCAATGGGCTCTGGTGAACTGGAGGCTGCCCAGGCGCCATGTGCGGTCAGCGTTTCTAAACACCCTTAAACATGCCCGTCTCAGACCTGGGACTTCATGAGTCCTTGTCAGCCCACCATCCATTCCCCACCAAGACTCCGCCTCTTACCGCTGGGCCGGATGTTGAGGAATGGGTAGTTGGGCATCACCAGCTTGTTGAAGTTGAATTTGTAAGTGAACCTTTTCCCCTTAGTTTTATGAAGGATCCTCTTGTTGTAATAGTACCTGTGGAAACAGGGACGCCTGTCACTTGTCTCTCCATCCTAGCAGCTGCCGGCACACTAGGGTGACCTCCCGGACCAGCATGCAGCACCCCAGTCCCCACCCTTCTCTTGTGCCTGCCCTGCCGGGAGGCCCAGGGACTGGCTGTCTCCCTTCTAGTCCTTGGCTGGGGCATTATAGAGACAGTCTCACTTTAAGATCCTGAACACCCACCCTGCCCAACCACTTTTCTTCTCCATCTCCCCGGTTTCAATTCTACAGAGCACTTCCTTCCTGTCTTGCCTGGTCCCCCTCGGCCTCCCCAGGTGGGCGGGCGGTCCCTGGGGAGCCCTGATGTGGTTAGTCTGGAGGGCACAGGCGAGGAATGTGGAACTGCTTCAGGGCGGCGGGTCAAACCACGGTGTGCCCTGAGCTGGTAAACAGCAGCCTGCTCGCCGCTTCCCTGTCAGAGGGACGTGACTATAGGGACATAGGGACGTGACAGGCTGCAGGGAGCCTGAGAATGGAAACACTCCACCCGGGATCTGCACGGGGCCTGGAACCTTCAGCGTGCATCAGCCCGGCAGATCAGGTTATAAGCCGAATGCCTTCTGGCCCCGAGGGCTGAGGGCTATGACACGTAAAGCCCAACACCGGGAGAAGCAGCCTGGGAAGCTCAGCTCACTGTCCGGACGTGTTGGAACCCATGACTGACAGCCGAGCTCACAGGCTCGGCTCCCACACAGCTGGGTCACCATTGCTCAGAGTCCGCCCTCTGCCCACGTGGCTGCTTCACGACTTTCCCAGTTTCTCCCAGGAGCGCAGAAGAGACACTCTACAGACTTCCCACGGGGAGGCAAAGGCAAGCGCCTGGGTGACGAGGAGCCACAGTCTGTGTCTTACTGCTCACCCCCTCGAGAGCAGCAGCAGCCACCATCAGGCCCAGAGCCAGGCTTGCTGGGGCTCCCTCCCCCACGCCCCAGCACAGACCTTCGCTGCCCTGCGCCTCTGCTGCTCAGCTCTCCTCTCGCACCAGCAACCACACACCCTGCACTCACCTGGCTCAGCACCTGACATGCCCTCGTCCTAGCGCTCACCCAGCTGCTCAGCCTCCTTCCACTCTAACACCTCGGCCCTGGGAAGCCTCCCACTCACCTGAGGGCCCGGCTCAGCTTGTCGTAATTCATCTGCGGTTTGCACTTCCTGCGGCCCCACAGGCGGGCCACCTCATCTGGGTCCTTGATGACGAACTCGCCGTACTCCCCCTGCTGCCAGGCGATGACATGGCGGAACTCCTCCTTCTGCAGCAGCTCCAAGATGAAGTGCCACAGCTGGATCTGCCGCGAGCCCGGGGACGACTCTGTCTTATAGGCCCAGTCCGGAAACTGATACCCTTTGATGGGAGGAGGGCAAGATCAAAGCAGTCAGGAGCGAGGTGCATGCCTGCCAGCGGCCCCAAGTGCCCGTTCCAGCGCTCAGAACCTCTAGTGCTGTGCAAACAAGCCACAGTGCCCCTCGGTCAGCGGGGGTGAGCCGCAGGGGAAGAGGAAAGCGCGCGGAAGTCACCTTTCCTTCCGGCAATCTCTCACCTTTAGTACGTTACCCAATCTCACGCCTACTCTTTACAAGGGCGTGAACGGTTCCAAAGGGAACAAGCCAGAAAGACAAACTGAGTTTTAGGGAAATACAGCTGAAAACCCCCTCCCCACAAGGCTGGAACTGTGTCTCTAACAGGAAAGAGTGGAAACCTCAGGACACAGGCGTGGGGACCAGACACGTCAGATGTACGTCTACAGGAAACAGGCCCTCAGTGTCCACCCCACCCCCGTATCCACCCAGCCAAGGGTCTGTCAGTCATGCCTGGCGTTGGTGCACAGAGCCCAAGTGGAGAGAAAAGGAACCACTGAGGGACATTCCAAGCACATCAGCGATGATTCACTTCTGCTCACCTCCACCTCCTTCTGGCTTCTCCACCACGCTACAGCCTGCTTTCATTTTCACCCTCCTGTGGAGAGAGACACAGGCCACAGCCATGACTTTCAGATGCTGTTGTGTATTCTCTCTCCCCAAGGTGTTTCCAGCACAGCCTTCCCCACGCCTCCTTCCCCTTATCTTCTCCTCCTTGGTGACCTTTTCTTTCAAACAGGTCACCTCTGAACTGCTAATCCCCAAGTCATCACAAGATGGTCCTCAGGACATCTGCTTCAAAGGCCTTAATTATCTCTCACCTGACTTTAGAGCACAAAGTGTAAACGCTGCCTGTAGTATTTGCTTTCTTCCTCCTGACCAGCCCTTCAAATAGGAAGGGTACAGTGAGATGGGTCCAAAAAGGCCACCCAAACAGGCCACTTGGTTTTCTATTACGGGACAGGCCCAGGTGCCAAGACACACACACATGCTTGAATTCACCCAGAGGTACCAGTTTAAAGAAGCAGGAAAAAAAATTCCAACCCACGAGACAGTACTCAAGAAAGAACACCTGATTTTGATTTATTTTACTGAGTTATTTGAGATGGGAGAAAATCCCCAGTTAGAAAATGCTCCCCCCCCACAAAAAAAACCCCCATCCAGGGATACAGAATGTACACACACCACCTGCACGGTTACTCTATGCAAGTCCCCAACAATTTTCCTTGAGAAAAAGATTCTCTGTTTCCTTCCTTTCGTAGGAAGGGGGAAAAGCAGGCGTTTCTGAGAACCTGTCATCAGTGAGTGGAGGGAGGGCATCTGGGATCTGAATGCACTCCATCCATTTACAGTTCCTCAACAAATTTCCTGTTCCCAGCAGCCAGCGCTTAGCTCAGTCGGTCCTTCAGCACAAAGAAGGGAAGGGTGAAACCGCCAGAGGCAGACGTGGGCAGCAGGGCAGCTCTACCCTCACGGCTCCCCGGGGTGGGAGCCTGGAGGGCAGGCAGGCAGGCGCCTCCGTGGCCTCAGGGTGGAGTGGAGACAAACTCCTACTAATCTCGGACCTTTCATCTAGCCCAGGATTCCTCTAGAGCCTTTGCATTTCTTTCGCACCCTACACACCAGGAAAGCCAGCAAGTGTTCGTCTGCACAACTACCAGGAAACGAGGAGATAAATACCTCAAAGGAAGAAGCAAACACACAGACACAGACACAGTGACACGCACACGCACACGCACACGCACGAGACAGAGTAACCAGGCCTCTGAGCAGAGGCTCCGCTGACAATAAGGACAAACGTGGAATTGCCCCGCCGCCCCGGGACCCCGGGCTCCTGTCGGCTCTGTCGGGCTTCCTCCGGCCCCACGAACGCCCTTCCACCAGCACCAGCACGACTCCCCCGAGTCCGACCCCGGCTGCAGCGCCCGCGTGACCAGGAAGCTCTTTCCTGACACCCCGGCCCCCAACTGCCCCCCGCGAGCGTCCCCCGCCCAGGAGCCCGGGAGCTTGGCGACTCCCGCCGGGGACACACACACCGTGCCAGGCCGGGCCCCTCGCCTGCACTCCGCAGACCCAAGGCCCCTGGGGTCGCAGCCACTCCCCGAGGAGCGAGTGGAGCGCGCAGTCGGGCGCGGCCCCGCGGCCGGGCCTCGCGCGCCCCGTGGCACGAACGCCGCGCTGGGAGCCCCGTCGCCCCTCAGACCCGGGGGCGCTGTGCCTCCCCCGCCCCCCGCGCTGGGCGAGGCCGGCTGGGCCGGGACGTGGCCCGCGCGGCGGCCCCAACCGCAGGGACGCCGTCCCCGCCGGGGTCCGGGACGTGTCCGCCCGCAGGGGGCCCGGGCGGCGGGGCCAAGGCTCACCTCTCCCCGGCGCGGTCCGTCTTCGGTCCGGTCTCCTCGGCGGCGTCTCCGGCTCCTCCTCATCCACCCCAGCAGGAAGTGACCTCCTCGGCTGCTGTCGTCACTTCCATCCTCGGCCCGGAGGGCGGGGAGCAGGCGGCGCCCTCCTGCCGGTCGCCCCCGGCGGCGTCTCCCTTCCTTGTCCTTGGCCGCCGACGCCGACTTCCGCCCGCACTGCGCCCCCCTGGCGCTCCTGCCACTGCGCAGCCGCCCTGGCGCGGCGCGTGCGTCACGCTGCGGGGGCACGTCACGCACGCCCGGTGGGCGGGGCTCTCCGGAGGCGCGTCGTGACAGCTCCCCTCGCTTGTCGCGGGGACCCCCCCCGCCCCGAGAAGGGCCTCCCCCGAGGCCGCCGCGGCCTCGCAGCGCGCAGGGTCCTCACTGTGGGCCGGGAGGAGCGCGGGCTCCGAGTTCGCCGAGAAGGGGCCCCTTCATGGCCGGGAAAAAGGGGTCGCGACGCGGCTCCCCAGCGCTGCGTGCGCACCTGCCCCTGCGCGGCGGCGGGGTCGACCCCGCGCCCCCCCCCCCCCCCGCCCGCCGCCCTTCGCGCCTGCGCAGTCGGTGGCAGGAGCGTGTGTGCAGCAGCCCGGTTCTTCTTGCTCCCAGCGCGGGGGTGGCCGAGGCGTGCACAGGCCGGGCTCCACGCAGGCAGGAGAAGAGGGAGGAGTGAGGGACGCCGAGGAGAACCGAACAGCGTGGGTCGTTGTTGCATCCCTGAAGACCCCCGGGCCACACGGGCAGCTCCAGGAGTTGTTAGAAAAAGCCGGCTCCCAGGGTTGGCCTTGCCCCTAGTTGTTGATAAATGAGCAAGTTGGGCCCTTGTGGGCCTCAAGTCGCCTTTCCTGTTCAAACAGGCCTTTTTTTTTTTTCTAGTTAGCCCTCCTGTGAAGGTGAATGAAATGAGCGAGATTTCAGTGCCCAGAACAGTGTCCCGTGCAAATGTCCGGTGTGTGGTTGAGCAGTCTTCGTGAAATGCCAGGATTTAGCTAAACGGTGGACACTTCGGTGCCTGTATCTGCTAGCTGTGTGGCTTCGGTCAAGGTGCTTAACCTCTCTCTGTCGGCTTCTCATCTGGATGAATGTAATACCCAGAGTACCTGCTCTTGTATGAAGTAAATGTGTTCACATAGGTAGCATGGTTAGAACCGAGAACAGCACGTTGTAAGTGTGGCAGGTGAACATGTGCTGGCACAAATAATAAGAATCATAAAGATGATCAATCTTGGTGGTCGTGTCCACGCAGACACCAGGAGGGCTAGGGGACGAGTAGCTTTTTTTCTGAAAAAAATGGCCAGCCTTTGGCTCGTGGCTCCAAGTGTCATGGTTGGAGCCAGCACGCAACCTCCAAGGGCCCTGCGGTTTACAAAGGGCCAGAAACCAGAGTGCAGGGACTCTGCATATTTGTGTTCACCGCAGTCTCCCAGTGGATCCTGCTGCTGCGGCTGCTCCTACTAATTACAGTAAACACAATTAGCAGATAAACAGGCCTCTCCACCTGGCGGGAGTCTGAACCAACACAGAAATGTTTATATGCTGCAGAGCTCAGGGGACTTTGTACGTGCAGAACCCAATCGCTGGCCTGAAACCCAACTGATGAATTTGGGTTTTATGAAACAAACTGGGGTCCCATCCAGTTAGTGGGTCCACACGGATGAGCTGTGCACTGGGGACTTCTGGTGCTGGTAGAACCCGGGGAGATTTGGAGGGCTAGGCACTCCTTGCCCAGTGTCCTGAGGTCCCTTCACCACAACCTGGCTGCCTTCTTCCCCCACTGTAGATGTGTCCCTCAATGTGGAGATTCTTGCTCCTGAAGTGGGGACAGCGTGGGCTTTCTGAAAGTGTGGGGGTGGACACACACCGTCTGCAGTTGGGACACGGTGGAACCCCTCCCGAGTTTCTACTTGCTCAAAGCCCTCTCTGTCCGTGGACACTGCCTGCCCTGTGCCCCACTTCCCACCCGTCTTTATAGGTGTTCTATTTCCCTAGGATATGTTTGTTCTAAATCCCACATGCTCAACTCTCCATGCAACACAGCTGCTCCATTGTTTCTGAAATTGAAAAATGAGAAAGAACGTCTACCATTACGTTTTCTTCAGAAAACCCTTCCTGGAATGGTGTGTGTGTGTGTGTGTGTGTCTCCAGGGCTCACTTTTTTATTGCTCCTGTTTTCATTTGTATATTTCTATTCACATTTCAAATTACCCGGCCATGCATGTGATACAAATGCTTTCCTCTCCTAGTAGGTCACTGTAACAGGTACTGGCTACATAGGTGATACAAATGCTTTCCTCTCCTAGTAGGTCACTGTAACAGGTACTGGCCACATCGGTGATACAAATGCTTTCCTCTACTCTCGTAGTAGGTTACTGTAACATAACCAGCCATGTATGTGATACAAATGCTTTCCTCTCTACTCATAGCAGGCTGCTGTCACAGATACACTTTCTGTATGAGACGCTGACACACAGAGGTTGGCATGTACAGATCTGTCTCAGATTGCAGCCCTCAGAGCACAGAGCTGCAGTGCCCAGAGCAGTTCTGTGTCATCGTATAAAATACCTAATGGTGATACTTTCCTCTTCTGCTAGTATATGGGCTGATGCCCTTTGGACACTGGCTTCTCCCACCTCCCTCAGTCCCCCTGTAAAAACCAGGCAGCCTCTTTTTCCCAGACTCTGTTCTCACTGAACTTGGATTCAGGAGACTGCAGTTTCAGTCCTACTTCTGCCTTTTGCTAACTGTGTTCTCTGACAAGCCACCAAATTTTATAAGGCCTACCTTGAGGCAATACATTTCAATCGCTTAGTGCCTCAGTTTCCCCATCTATAAAATGACTATGATAAGAACTTCCAGAAATAAAACTACTATGACATTAAAACATTATTTCTGGGGAAAGCTGGGATGGCTCAGCGGGTTAAGCGCTTGCTTTGTAGCCCCTGGGACCCCAGGATCAAATCTCAGCCCCGGCCCGTGCGGACCCATATGCTGAACTGGGGTGTGTTTCCCATGTGGGAGGCCCCCAGCCTGGTTCCACCCTGTGCAGCCCCTGTCCACCTGTGTGGAACGAAACCATGTTGAAAATTGATGACGTACAACTATGGAGACGGCTCTGGGCCCTCCCCCTCCTCTCTGTCTGTCTCTCTGTCTCTGTTTCTTTCTGTTTGTAAAAAACAATAAAATAAATCTTTAAAAAAACCATTATTTCTAGGGATGCTGGGGTAGCTCAGCTGGTTGAGCACTTGCCTTTCAACCATGTGGTTTAGGGATCAAATCCTGGCTCTGGCCTGTGCAAACCCATATGCTGAACTGCGGAGCAACTGGTAACCACCAGGATAGTGGCAAAGGTTCTCGCCTCCCATGCTGGAGGCCCCTGGTTTCATTCCAACCCAGCGCAGCCCCACATCCACCTGTGTGGATTGAAACGATGTCACAATTCATGATGTACAACTATGAAGACTGCTCTGGGCTTCTCCACTTCTCTCTCTCATCTTCACAAACAATAAAATAAACCTTTACAAACAAACATTTCTATTGATAAAGTCAAAGACTGAAGGGTGTATACAGAATGGACTTATTTCTCCTCTTTGTGACTCGGTTTCCCCAAGAACAAAGTGAAGCTAGATTATTCTCAGGGAGTGAACTTCCACTACATAATATTTGCATTTTACCACATTGGACTCATCAGGTTTCGTGTCTCAGTTTGTTTTTCCCATCAGCCCAAGGTGGTTGTGAGGATAGAGGAGTGAATGTCAGTAACATGAGTGGGGATCCCCAGATTAAAGGTTAAGTGAGTCCAAAGCAGAAGTAAGTGTGTCCAAAGTCCCAGCTCCGGCAGAAGGAGCAGGAGGCTGGCCCTTTACTCAGCAGGGACTTGGAGACTCGAGGACTCTCCCGGATTCCAAAAATGCCCCTTCCTCTCATTTCCCCTTTTTGGGGTCTTGGTTCCCCCATCTGGAATCGGCCCAGTGGAGAGGGCAGTGAGATGACGAAGCGCAGCCCGGGAGAACGGGACTCAATGAGGAAATGACCACTGAGACGCTTTCTGGCTTTTGTTTTGCTTTTTCCTTCCTGGCAGCTTAGGAAGAAGGTTTCCCCCCTGAGCAACTGTGTGACGGCCAGAATCTGGCGGGCAGCCGGTTGGAAGGCTCCGTGCCTCCTGGGGGCTGCTGACATTCACGGGCGCTGAGGCCTGGCTTCTGCTCTGAACCGATCTGGGCTGTGTTCGTCCTTCAAGGCCCTGGGACCGGCCACCTTGGCCAGTTGGCCACGTGAACGTCTGCCATCCTTCGTGCTTCCTGGCTGCTCGTCTCCGGCTCTTGCTGTGTCCTCTTTGTGACCGTCCGCATCGTTGGCCACCCGGAGAGGGCAGAGACGGTGTCGGCCCGATCCGCATCATATAGTGGCCAGTAACCGGGACAATGACGGTCACAGAGACTCAAGGGTCCGGGTCTAGCAAACGCCAGTCACGGCTGCCGTGAATAATGGAGCGAGGTCTCCGATCAAGTGAGTGAACAGTCAGTCGGGGGCCTTGATGTAGTTTAGGGAAGCTCCCCTCCCGTAACTGCCCACCTATCTTCGGACTCGTAGAATCTCAGAGATGGAATGAATGTCATAGGTCATCTGTCCCATCCTCTCACTAAGCGCCACCAGCCTCTCTGAACCCTCACAATGACAAGGATTCACCACGTTGCCTAACACCCCTCGACCTAGGTGCTCACGGTGAGATATGAGTTTATCACGCCTACCAAAGAGCACGTGGAAGAAGGTGTGCTGAGCAACAACAAGAAAGCAAAGCGTGTCCCAAAATTCACGCAAGAAGTCACTTTGATAGAAAACACAGGTTTATCATTAAAAATGGTACATTTTCATGGCTCAACCATGAAAACGTGTTGTTCTTTTGTGGAGCACTCCATTTTTAATAACCCTGAACTGTCAGCTGTCACACTGTCTTCTTTTTTCATTGGCAACACTTTACCGCACACGTGACGCAAACTTCAAATCTTGCGGGAATTTTGGGAAATGCTTTACGTAAGCACCTACCACCTGGGCAATGATTAGGGGTGACCAGGCCCTAGAAGTCGTCTTGGCTCCTCCCGATCTGAGCCAAGTTCAATGACTAGACCACCCTCATGGGGCAGAAATGCGTTTCCCTGACACGTCTGCCCTTGACTCCTGGTTCTGGGCACGGGGGGCCATGCAGACTCAACGTGAAGTTTCTCCCGTGTGACAGCCCATCAGCTACTGAAGACGGGTATGATTGTTCCTCCTGCGAGGAGCTGCTGGGAGCAACGGCCTTGGTTCTGATCTGCTTCAAATGTGCCTTCAGTAACTATACACAGTCCTGCACGACCTGCCGGGTCCGGCCAGTGAATCATGGAGTGAAACTGCTCCCTCCAATCTCTCTCTCCCTCACAGAAGGCCTTGGAGAGGATCCGTCTACCAGAGCTCATGGCGCACTCTGAGTCGGCAGCCAAAGTCCCCATGGTTTTCTTACAGGGACTGTTAAGCCTTCTGTTAGTTCTTAAATCTAAGTGCCAGACTTTCCACTAACGGTGTCAGTCCCTGTCAGGTGTGTTGGGTTGGTTTGGGTCTGTTCACCATTCCAGCCTGTCTGTATCATTTTTAAAAAAGGTTTATTTTATTCTTGGAGAGGAGAGAGAGAGAGAAGGGGGAGGGCCCAGAGCCGTCTCCATAGTTGCACGTCATTAGCTGTGATGTAGTTTCATTCCACGCAGGTGGACGTGGGGCCGCGTGGGGCGGGAACTGAACCAGGGGCCTCCCGCATGGGGGGCAAGAACCTTCACCGCCAAGCCATCCCAGGGGTTACCAGTTGCACCCCAGTTCAGCATTTGGGGTTGTACAGGCCCCCGGGCTGGGATTTCATCCCTGAACCTCACGGTTGTAGGCAAGTGCTCAGCCCCTGAGTTATCCGGCTTCCCCTTGCCTGTGGCATCTTGATTTATTGGAACGTGTGACTGTATAATTTATCCATAGAGAGGCCTCCCCCTTGGAGCAAACACGAACACTGCTTGTGCACACGACGTTAAAGGGCCGCTGTTAAACCATTCTGCACACAAGCAGTATTTTCAGATTGGTTCAGAAGTCCCTGTGGGACCTCACAGTGGCCCCCGGATCGCTGTACCTTTGCTGCCCGGATGCCAGTCAGTGGAGGGGCAGGAAATGGGGTTGACCTCAGGTACCAGCGCCTTTTAGTGCGTCAGCCTCTGGCAGAGAGTCAAAGCCGCTGTGGAGAGCCGAGGACATCAAAGTAAAGCGAGTCACGGTCTTGGCAGCAGGGGGAGGGGCGTGGGAGGCACGTGCTGCCGTGGGCCGCGTGAGGAACTGGCAATCTGTCATATTTGGGCGTCCATTCAGGAGGCGGAGCTTCTGGACGTGTGAGCTGCCAGGGTAGTTTTTCTCTTAGCAATAAATTATTGCAGGGGAAGCCGGGATGGCTCAGTGGGCTAGGCGCTCACTTTGCAGCCCCGGGGACCGAGGATCGAATCCCAGCCCCGGCCCGTGCGGACCCATGTGCTGAACTGGGGAGTTCCCCCAGTTCAGTTCTCACCGGGCAAGACCCCGGCCCAGTTCCTGCCCTGTGCAGCCCCAGCCCGCCTGTGGAATGAAACTATGTGGAAGATCCAATGATGTGCAACTATGGAGACTGTTCTGGGCCCTCCCCCTTCTCTCTGTCTCTGACTGTATCTCTCTCTCTCTCTCTGTCAAAAACAATAAATAAATCTTAAAAAAAAAAATAAATTATTGCAGGTGGCTTGGTTCATGCGCTTGCAACAACCCGGTTGACTGGCACAATTAAAAAAAAAAGAAAAATCACCATCCTTATCGTGACAGGTCTTCATTTTGCAGCTGCAGCCGTCTGGGCTGCTAATACTTTCAGAAGAAAAACCCAAACCTTTGGAAGGAAAACACCGAAGCATGCCCCTCCTTCTGCTGGCAGGAAAGCCCCTGGAGCACAGAGAACTGCACAAGTGCGCCTGCGCGCCCGTGCACGCGCACACACACATGCAGACGCACCCACACACATGCACGCACATACACACACAAAGGCATTACGCGCGCGCACACACACAAGAAAGGTGCACGCACGCGCACGCACACATGCAGATGCATGCACACACATGCACAAAGGCATTACACGCGCCCACACACATGCACTTGCACACGTGCACGTACATGAGTACACGCGCGCACACGCGTATGTGCATCCCGTCCAGCTTCTGCACGAAGCGGATGCTGGTTGCAGACCGAGTCCTCTCGCGCCCCTACGTGCCCATCTGGCCCAGAACATCGCCAGTTTCTCTTTGGTTCCTTCTGGAAACTCTTTTGTCCTGAGACGGGTCCCCGAAGCCCTGAGCTACTAATGGAACCTGAACGATTTAGCTGAACCTCGTGACTGAGCTGTGTGAGGGAGGTGTGGGTCCCTGGGGGTCTGCCATGGGGCGAGAGGAGATGCAACCCCTGGGGCCAAGCCCCTGGGGACGCAGCTCCTTGTGGCTGCGCTGACTTTTTTGCCTTCCCCGCTCCTCGTTTACACACTTTTCTGCGTCCCTGCACCTCGAGAGGGAAGTCGGGATGGGATGGAAATGGGGGTGGCCAGAGTTTGGGGAACCACCACCCAATCAGTCGCTTACCCCCCACAGCTGATGCCCATTGTGAGGCGCTTTGCTTTTCCCTCTTCTGTAGAACACGGAAGGTCAGATACGTGGGGTTTCCAGCGGTTTTGTGTGGATCTGTGACACGCGGTTTGCAACTCCACAGACCCCCAAACAGAACACCGTGGGCAACAGCGCAGTCTCGTAGGGATGAGCAGACCCCTACTTGCCAGATGCAATGCTCGGAGCCTTACGGGCCTATTGGCCAAACTCGTCAGGAGCTTCCTCATTACGATAGAAACAGGTGACAGGAACACCTGGCGACAGACCTCCCGCTTTGCGAATCCCAGCAGAGGGGACGGCATGCCCAGTCCTGGAGGACACCGTTCTAGAAAACATAGCGACGCCTTACGTTCGTATCGTGGTACTTCCAAAAGCATTTGAAGTATTCTACGCATTCACTCCCCCATTACGTACCCCACAGCATGTCACGCGGAGGGTCCTAGACGCCACGCACAATGCCGGACTTTGGGAACACAAGGCTCATGCAGGTCAGTCCGTCTCCTCGGATGGTCACAACGGTCCCGTTAGCAGCAGTCCCCACCGTTATTTAAAGGTGCGCACCACAGACCACGAGGGGCAAGCGCGTGCACCGACGTTTAATGTTTTCACCGCACAGAACGCAGCACGAGTTCATCACGTTCCGCACAGTCTATGCCTTTGTTTCTTTATCAGCTATTGGCTGAGCCAGGGACGGTGCTGTCACCAAAGGTGACACAGATGAGTGGCATGCTGGTCCCTCCTTCAGAGAGCTGGGAATCTGAGCGGGAGAAGGGGACACCTAGGGGACAGCCGTGGCCCAATGTGGTGCATGGCGCAGCAGATGGCTGGGCGACCTCCCCAGGGGTCCTTCCCAACCCTGTCTCGCCGGCTGGCACTGCCCTGGTCCCATTATCTGTGATTTCCTCGCGTCCTTGGTAACCAGGAAAGGGGCGTGTTTCCAAGTCGGGCTCCGCAGGTGGGGAGTCATGGCTGGGAGGTGCTGGGGAGGCGGAGGACACACCCGGGCGGACGCCAGCACGCTGCCCGGCCGATCGGCGTGAAAAGGAAGTGGCTCCACTTCGTGCGGCCGCTGAGAACAGAAAGCCGAACTTCGTCCCAAATGCCAGACGGTGTCATTGTTTTATTTGATGGAAAATTAAGACACAAAAAAGGGTAGTACCCACTTCCCCGTTCTCTGCAACAGCGTTTTACTAGACGTGAACTGACCTTTTCTCGATGACTCACAGTCACCATTCTGAAGAAGGGCGTCCCACGTCGGGAGGCCCCGGCGCCACCCAGCCCCGCTGACCCGTCTGCGTGGTCCGGGGAGGGTGGCCGAGGCTCAGCTGGCACTTGCTTCCTCCTCGGCCGCCTGCCTCGCTGGAGGGCCGAGAAGCCCCGGGCACTGTCCAGCGAGGCCGCAGACGCTTCCTCTAGAGTCTAGAGCGACGTGCGGCAGACACCGCGCCGCGTCTGCTGTCCTGTGAGGCGAGGCTGTGTGTCTTCGCTCTCAGAATGCTTCCCTCCCGGAAGGCCTCTGGCCCACTCCCTGGCCCCCGCCACGGGCCCGGGAGTCTGGCTGAGTGGAACGAGTCAGGCTCAATATAAGGTGACCAGACGTCCCGCTTTGGGCGGGACAGTCCCGATGTTTAACAATCTGTCCCGCGTCCCGCGGTGTTTTAAAAAAGTCCCGATGTTTGGAAAGAATGCACGACCAGCTAGGGAACGGCGGGAGACAGACCCGATTTTTCATCAGAACCCCCTCCCCCGGGAGGCGTGTTGGCTCTCTAGGGCGCCCAGAGCCCTCCCTCGCCTCTGGATTTGTGGGGATGGCCTGTTCCCCGGAACAGAGTCAGGGCCCGGCCTCCCGTGAAGTGATTGGAACGCCGCCGCCTCCCTGCTGCTAAGCCCGCTGCTCCGCTCGGTGAGCGCTTTTCTCCCCACGACCCGGTGTACGGACTCCTCCCCTCCGACCCGCACAGCCCGGGGGAAGTTAAGGCAAAAGCCGTGACTGTAACCTCACCGGAGGTGGTCCTTGCCCTCCCTCCTTTAAGGATGTAGGGACCCCGAGTCTCCGTCCCTGCCTTGATTAGCAAGTTGGGGGGCTTCTAGCCCTCACACTGGCTGTGGGAGCCCCGACTCTAGGACCCAGGCCTGAGGATCCAGATGGTTCCAGTGCACAGCAGGCCGCTGACCGAGGAGATGTTAGCACAGGGCTCGCAGCACCTCAGAGCCGGTGTCCTGCCCGTCTCTCTGGGCCTCCGGTTCCTCAGCCCGTGTAACAGGGCACACTCAGCACAGAGCCGGGGACCCAGAAGGGCCCAGGACACGGAGCTGGTTAGCGGAACCCGCCCGGGAGAGTCGGGCTCAGGGGCGCAGGGCCCGGACCGTTCGGGCGACAGGTGAGGACAGCGGCTGTCAGCACCTGGACGAGGGCCGGGTGTTCGGGTGCAGTGGCTTCGGCACCGCCGGCCGCGGGCGGCGGAGTTACCCCGTGAGTGCAGCTCCTGGGATCGGACCCGTCTCGGCTGGGGGTCCCTGGATTGAGGGCAGCCGTCGGGAGCCTCGGGTATTTCCCTGCTTTCTTCGGGGACCACAGCCTGAAACTTGAACTTTCCTACAAAGCAGCCTCCCTCCCCACACAGCTTCCCCTCTGAGTTCCTGTCACCCTGTGCAGTGAACTGAAGTAAACACAGCCGCTCACCCTCTGACCCTCTTCCTGGGACAGGGGGCTCTGCTGCCCGGTCTCCTGGCTGCTGTGACCCCGGGGTGCCGCCCGGCAAGGTCTGGGCCCGGCCTTGAAGGGGGGCTTTCTCACGTCACCCTGAGCGCCCATCAGAGACACCCAGCCAGCCCCCCTGCTAGAGACCCCGAGGCTGCAGGGAGAGGGGCGGCCCCCGGCCCGGGCAGGATGCCACACACGTGAGGAACGACCAGCCCAGCAGGGCCGCGCGGGGCAGGAGAGCCGGCCTGCTGAGCCCTGTCCCGCCCCCTGACCCACCACATCCCCACAGACGTCACAGCGGCTGGGGAACAGAACCCAGTAAGCACAGCGTGGGGTTGATGGCCTGTGACCTGACCTGAGGGCCCTGCCCAGGAGTGGCTCCCAATGGGAGGGACCTGAGACACACCCGGGAAGCCACAGCGCTGAGCTCACCGCTCGTGCCAGGCCGGCCATGAAGGCCCAGAACCGAAAAGCTTGTCCCGTCGCTGTGGGGCCATGAGGAGCCCTGAGCGAGTGGGAGCTGAGGGCTCAGTCCAGGAGGGCTTCCTGGAGGAGGAGGAGGAGGAGGCTAGGGGAGGAGGGAGAGGGGGCGGCCTTGCCCAGCAGGGCAGCCATAATAGCTGCAAAAGCGGGGGGCTGGGGGGCTGCGCGCACTGTTGGGGGCCCCTGGCCGGACTCTGGGCACCGGTCCCGGTCCCCGGCCTCCTCCGCCTGCCCGGGCTCTGCTCTCTGCCTCCGACGCCCCTCGCGCCCCCTTTGCTCTGTTCCCGGCTTCCCACCCCCACGGGCGACTGTGGGGGCGCCGTCTCCGCCTGCGCTTCGCCCCGCATCGCAGCCTCTCACGGTCCTTCCTTCCGGGCTGGCGGCGCCCCTGGGGTCCCGCCTCCTCTCCCAGCCCCCGCGCTGTCCCCGCAGCCCCACCCCGTGTCCCCGCTGCCCCGTCCCCGTCCCC
>PVKE010001785.1:0-92865 GCA_004027555.1 Craseonycteris thonglongyai
ATCGACGATCGACCAAAATTGGTCTCGCGATCGACCAGTCAACCGCGATTGACTTGTTGGCCACCCCTGGTGTAGATGAAGGTGAATTTACCATGTGCACAGCCCGAAGTGAACTCTTCATAAGACTTAGGCCTTCAGAAAAGAAGCACCATAATTTTTAGCCTGAAATAGCTAACAAGTTTTTATTTTAACTGTTAAAATCCTAGAGAGAATCTAAGAGTACTATGAAGAAAAACTATGACCTAAATCAAATACAGTAGTTAATTCTTTGAAAAGCCAATAATCTCTGATGATTTTTGAAGGGGTAAGATATTAGACTATGATATTATTATGCCATCATTTAAATGTGTGCATAATTAAATATGTAGAGTGATTACAGTTTTATGATGCCTTCATAAAAATGTGTACATATAAAATGCTTTGAATATGATAAACCTCCTAGTACTATGTAGTATGAAATGAGTAGAAAACATTTTAATGCTATGGGAGAGTTTCATGGCACCCAAGGTCAAGGATGCATTTGGAATCAGAGACTAGCAAATTCTCTCTCTCTCTCATCTCTCATCTCTTCATCTCTCTTTCTCTCTGAGCTTCTTCATTCCCCTTTCTACTATATGCGATTTCTCTGGCTATCAGAGAAATTTTAGATTCACAATAGACACATTTTATTTCATTAGAACATTGTGATTCACTCCACAAATTGAATAACCAAGACAGTGCCTTGTCATCTTTTGACAACTGACCATAATTTAC
Source organism: Craseonycteris thonglongyai (assembly GCA_004027555.1). NCBI lineage: Eukaryota > Metazoa > Chordata > Mammalia > Chiroptera > Craseonycteridae > Craseonycteris > Craseonycteris thonglongyai. The sequence continues at coordinate 754 of PVKE010001785.1, forward strand.
CTCATGTGACTAAAAGAAAACATTATCTTAATGCTAAATTACATCCCAAATGTAAAATACAACAGCAAAGATGTTCTTGCCTAGCTTGTGAATACAGCAGTCAGCTGTAGCCAGTGGCTCAGGATACACATTGTATAAATAGGCTGCTTTGCATTATAATGATATGCATTTAGAGGGTGACAGCCCCGCTACAAAAAAAGATAAGGTAAAGAACGTTCAAAATGTCTACCTCAATAAACTTATACAATTAAAGAGATTGCAATTCAAATGTGACCATTGCATTTTGTAGCTAAACCTCAAAACAAAAAATTATTAGTGTTAATATTTTTCATGTTCCCTGTTAATTATCTCTGCCATCCACCACAGTCCCTCCCCCATACCCTTGCTAACCAATGACAACTCACCTTCAAAACTCAGGTCATGTTTCTACTCTCTCTGGGATGCCTTCCTTAACTGCTCTCCACTTTACTTCATAACATCTAATTGTGCATACTTGAAAAAAAGCACTTGTCAGACTCTAGTATAATTAACTCTTTAAGGGCTATAATGAATGATTTATGGATTGAGTATTTTATTTCAGAGATTATTTTCTTAAACTCTTAGGTAAAGATAATCCGTAGTAGTACAGATGATTGAATCCTATATGTAACCTAAAAATAACAATTGAATAACATATCTATATCTAGACAGATGATATGTGATAGATGGATGGATGGATGGATGGATGGATGGATAAATAAATAGATAGATATTTGATAGATAGATATGATAGATATTTTAAACTATTTTGTGCTTCCTGAAAGCCTTACTAAAAGTCCTAGACACGTATCAATTATACTTCAATTAAAAAAAAGAAAGAATGTAATCAGTGAGAGCATAAAAAAGAAAAAAATTCTAGACAAAAACCAGACTCCGTATTTTTGCCTTCACCTTGGGAAATTAAAAATGATTTTCTTTTCATTTTATCCTTATATCTGTTAAAGGTTCATACCGTAGATGTCAGCTCCAACAAAAAAGAATGTTCTAACATACTGTCTGTGTTTCTACTCCTCATGTGATTGTGTACAATATGAGTACATCTAAGAGAGTGTTGGAGAACTTTGAAAAATAAATGAATACTATAGAGAAAGAAATTCTGACCCTTTATATCTCACATAAAAAAATTAAGTTTACATATTTCTTCAGAAAAATGAACAGGTGATATATCCCTTTAATGTATCCATTTAATGTTTCCCTTTTTATACCCATGAGAAAGACAGAATTATTCAGCTGCCCTAGTCTGTCACCATATGGGCTGCTATCCCATGCACACCCCATTGCACACATTTGGGATGTGGCAGGAATCCTACCTAAGCGTTAAAAGAAGCCAAAAACCTGCCTCAAAGAACACCATAAAAACATACTTTTTGGTTCCACATTCTGTATTTTGAAAAAGACATATTTGCATACTTATAAAACTTTGTAAAAGTGGTTTTGTTTGGTTTTAGCTTCAATTTCTTTATTCATAAAATTAAACTTCTAATACCTCCCTCCCTGGATGGTTGTGATGTTTGATGTTATTTATCTGAAACTCCAAACATACATGAAGTGTCATTTCTCTCCGAGTGCTCTTCAAGTTTATAATGGTACTCAGGTAGGTAGGAAGCCAGGCCCAGGGTGGCCATGTGTACACTCACAGGAAGATGGTATTCTGTACCTATATATGTACGTACCACTCATTCAGTGTACATGTTTGGCAGTTTATGTCCACCAATCTACTCCCATCACTTACATTTAAGGTGTGGAGATCTCACAATTCTCTAAGAACCTATGACAGGAGCAAAAAAAAGGCGGTCTATCAGAACCCTGAGATCCAACAGGACACAGACTCCTGGAGTGGTAGCAAATAATGTAAAGCATTGCTTTCATATTAATACAAATAAACAAAAAAAAAAAGGGGGGGGGAGGGACTGCAAAGACATTGTGTGCTAGTGAGACACTACTTTCCATTCTGCCGACACCCAGAGTCTGAATCCACTTGTCTCTGCACTGAGGCTCTTTGGAAGATTGGAGAAGCACTCAGTATGAAATCTCTGAAACAGCTATGAGCAGAACAACGTACCATAGAGACTGGCACCCATAAATTCAATCTGAAATGCAACTCAAATGTGAAAATCTTTTCAAGATTCTTCCTGACAGTCAAGGAAATTTCTGGAAAGCTATAGTAATATCAAAATCAGGAAATGTGACATTATAAAAACAACCACATGACCTGAGTTTTCTAGAACAGAACAAATTAAAATGTTTGCTCCTCTTGTCCCCATACATACAGTTGTACTTGTTAGACCATGTACCTACTCCATTTTTTGGTTGGCTTGAATTTGGCAAGTATGGTCACTTTATACCCATGAAAAATTGATACAATTCTCAATTAGATAGAATACTAGGGGAAGCCAGGATGGTTTAGCAGGTTAAGTACTTGTTTTGCAGCCCCAGAGTCCAAGGATCAAGTCCCAGCCCCAGCCCTCACAGTCCCATATGCTGAACTGAGGTGTGGCCCCAGTTCAGTTCTTGCCAGGGTGAGCTTCCCATATAAGAGGCCCCCCGGGGAAGCCGGGATGGCTCAGTGGGTTAAGCGCTCACTTTGCAGCGCCGGGGACCAGGGATCGAGTCCCGGCCCCGGCCCGTGCGAAACCATATGCTGAACTGGGGAGTGCCCCCAGTTCAGTTCTCTCTCTCACTCTCTCTCTCTCTCTCTCTCTCGCGCGCGCGCTCTCTCTCTCTCTCTCTCTCTCTCTCTCTCTCTCTCTCTCTCTGTCAAAAAGTTTAATAAATAAATAAAACTTTAAAAAAAAAAAAAGAGGCCCCCCAGTTTAGCCCACAGCTTGCAGGGCCATGCCTCCCATGCGGGAAGCCCCGGCCTGGTTCCCGCCCTGTGCAGCCCCCACCCACCTGTGTGGAACAAAACCATGTCGGAAACATGACCTACAACTATAGAGAATGCTCTGTGCTCTCCACCTTGTCTCTCTCTGTTTCTGTCTCTCTCTGTGTCAAAAATAATAATAATAATAAATCTTTAAAAATAAAAAAAGAAAGAAAGAAAGAAAGAATACTACCTACCTCTGCAAACATGAATTGCAATCAAAATGTAAAAATGAGATTAGTGGATTTATGGCAATGGAGCTAAAACACTAACTTTTTTTTTTTTTTTTTACATTCAATTTTATTTTATAGTAGTTTGGGTTGTATAACATAGTAATTAGACATTTATATTATTTACAAAATGATATCCCTGATTAGTCTAGTACCCACCTGGCACTGTACCTAATAATTACCATATTATTGAGTCTATTCCCTATGCCTTACTTTATATCCCCATGGCTATTTTATAACTACCAATTTGTACTTCTTAGTTGCTTCACCTTTTTCACCTTTCCCCCACCCCACTCCCATCTAGGTATACCGTCCAATTAGAAAAATGGGCAAATGACCTAAATAGACATTTTGCAAAAAACGACACACACATGGCCAATAGACATATGAGAAGATGTTCAATGTCACTAATCATCAGAGGACTGCAAAACAAAAGCACAATGAAATGTCACCTCAGACCAGTCAGAATGGCCATCCTTAATAAGTCAACAAACAAGTATCAGTGAAGTTGTGGAGAAAAGAGAACCCTCGTGCACTGTTGGCCAAATCAGTGCAGCCACTATGGAAAACAGTATGAAGATTCTTCAAATAATTTAAAATAGAACTAACTTATAACCTCTGTTCATTAATAAAATTGTAAATGTCAAATTCATGGTCTTTATGATAGTTGGAGGTAGATGTCTTCATTTGTGAGAAAATGCAGCCATTCCGAGTTTAACAATGTTAGAGGCAAAACATGAAAGGAAAACTGTTCGTCTTCTCAGCTCTGAAGTTTTTGACAAATTCTGTAAGACATCTCTTGACCCCACTTCATACAACTAGGGTCTTGCAAAATGTGTGATATATAGAACTCAGTGGTTTTCAGCACAGATGGTCGCCCAGGGTAACTACTGTTTCTCAGAAAAGACAGGGTGGGTTTTCAATAGCATTCATGAATCAAAGTCATAAAGTTCTTTTTCTGATGTACACAAAGAGTTATCATTTGGAGCAGAAGTTTTCTAAAGGCAGTGAAGCCAGGATAGCAAAGAGCTACATACACCGTCATTTGCTTGTGTTTCTCTGACAACCTTGAACTGTCTGTCCTCTTTCCTTCTAACAACGTTTTCATCAAGATGTTAGACTCAACATATGGGATAAGCCAGTAGAGCAGAATTTTAAATTTCCTGTAATACCTCAGCATCTCTCAAGATTGCTGTGAGAAACCCTGACACATGTCTGGTTAGGGAGTTGTCTGTTTTTCCCAACTCAGTCATTACCAATTGTACAACCCACATTCAAGCCACTTTTAGAATCTCTCCAAATTTTAAGAGGAAACAGTGACTCATGCCTGAGAAGCAGGACGAGGAGAAAGGCCTCATAGGCGTCTTCAAGTCAGATTCCCTCTGCGCCTCACTTGCGCCATGAACGAGCCTCATTTCGTGACAAACCAGAGACTGAGGCTAAGGGAGTATCTAGGCAGTCTTGGAGAATGGAAGGCTTATGTACTTGCCGTCATTGCCAGGATAGGTGTGGATCACACAGCAATGTAGAAACCCTTATGCCATTGAACGCAGATTGTATGCTCTGCTCCAGTTGTTCATGTAATTTTAACAACCATATGCTTGTCTCCCGCTTACTGGCAACTTAGATCTGCTCTTTATTTCTTTTTTAATCTCAATAGAAATTAAGTGATTTTGACCATCAACACCTCTGCCTGTCATCTTTCAGTCTCTTGTGAAGAGAAGCAGATGAAATAAGGCCTTATATTGTCCTTACACAGTCATTGGAATTGAAATAATAGGCTGCTAATTTTCCATTTTTATAGGCAAAGGCTCAGGCCTGCTCCCTGAAATAATTGTATGCTGGGTTACTCTTTTATTCTGTAATGAGGGGCGAAGCATCAAAGACATCACCTAAAAGAATAATTGCAAAGAAAGAAGAGATCTTAATTAGAAGCAACAATTTCAGCATATGTGAATGAAGATTTAGTCTCACATATTTTATTGACTTATTTTATCATGCGAATGCTACCAAAATTAATAATAATAGTAATAATAATAATAAGGAAAGGGGAAGGAGAGTGTTAAGTGATTCTCCAACCCAACCGATTTGAGCAGTCAATTCGGAATATCACTTTGAACTCATGAATTCTTGTAAATTGAACAGAAATCATGAGAATAGGCTTTACTATTCTGGAAAATCCTACTTCTAAATACAATGGGCTGTCTTACAAATTCTCAAGCCAGAACTCACAGTGGGCCTGGGGAGCCCCAGAGGCTTCATCTTCTAGAGCCTGCTTTCTGGAACGGCAACAGAATCAACAAGCTTGTGGCAACACAAGAGGAATTTTACCAGGCCCTTCATAGGAAGGATCTGCTCTATCTCCCTGCCACATGGAACTGCAGTGGTCATTTCACTAAAGAGGCAGTTCAGCTATCACTCTCATGACTAAAGGGCATTATCAAAAAAAAAAAAAAGTCAAATCACTATGACGTTGTGTTTCTTAGATATAAATAAACCACAATGGTTGAAATGCCATAGTAGCTATTTTACTGTGCTTTGTCTGGTGGCACCTAACAATCTTGAGCAACTTAAAAATGTTTAGGATGTAGAAATGAAACACAGAATTACACCCAGCAGATTACATAGAGGACAGACTCAAACTTTTTGTCAGAAAGTGTCCCTATAGAAGGAGATATGTTATAGGACACTTATATGTCCTAGATATAAGGGACACTCTTCCTTACAGATAGGACACTTAAAACTTGGGTTTAAATCTGAATGATGAGAATCCTCCTTTTGGTGACAATTTTCCCTTTGAATTTCTTTTTACATTCAGGTTGATTTTCTAGTTTCATAATCACAGAGTCTCAGAAGTCATTGACATGAAAAACAAATTGTCTAAGTAAAATTTAAGATAGTGTGTCACAGTAGAATTTCAGGGGCTAAAAGTGACCCCAACCCCTTGTTCATTGACTCCCACTGCCTTTTTTTATTCCATGATATTAGAGGGATCTGTGGTTAAAGGCAGGTTGACTATCACCCACATGACTTCTCTGGAATGCCCTTGAAGATATGAATTACCATGGGAACCATTAAACATAACATCCTAATTCATAGAGCCCTAAAGGGAAAAAAAATTGTCATTGCTACATTCCCCCCTCTGCCTCCATTCCACTATACCCATATAATTTGCGGGTATCTGAGGCTGAAGCTTAAAATATACTTTCCAGGGATCTCTGAAGTTGATCAAATGATCTGTACTGCCCCAATTCCAAACCTTGTTTTGGGGGCAAATTGTGGCATTCTTAAATTTCTAGATACTTCAGATTCTAGCATGCAGGGCAGGCCAGCCACGAATCCCAGCATGAGTGAGAAGCTTGTATAATGTCAGCACCCATGAGCTCTAATATGAAAGACAGGTCAACTGTGCTTTGATTAGGACTAGCCATCAAAAAACGATCATAGAAAAATCCTTCCCACTGTGTAAGAGGTATCATTCTTCCAGACATCTTAATCATTGTCTGTTAAGCCAACTTCCTCTTCAAAGACAGGTCTCTTTAGATGGGAGCTTCCACAGTTTAAGTCATTCTTTCAGTGCCTTAGGGTACAATTTACTGCTGCCAGATAACATGTTGCTGAGTAGTCTGTGGGGTTTAAGTTGTCACATTCCTTATGGAGTCAAGGTTACTATAATCATCACTCCAGCAGCTCTGGGAAGGGCAACAGGGTGGAGGGGAATTTCACACATGCCATGCGTCGCTTACTCATCCTGGGAAATCTGGCTTGGATTTACTGCAGTTGCAAAGAGGGGACATGTGTCTGGACAATACAAACTATGGGACCCCAGATCCTGTGAGGATGGCGTCTGAGCTATAATTGTTCACCATGACTCATGGGTTCAGCTTGATTTTTATGGTCCCAGGGTTTCAGCACTCAGCACTCACCTCCACACTGGGAAGAGTGAGAATTTGGTGCAACAATCCAAAAGATACTGAAGGTATTTTCAAAGGGAAACCAAATCAGATCATTTCTTCCAACCCCAAAGAAAGTGACTTACCTCACTGTTTACGCAGTAGACCGAAATAACAAAATTAGATCATTTTTCTTATCTTAGAACAAACTGTTTCTTGGTAATTATGGCTCAAATACGAGGCGGTAAAAAGAATAATATCAATGTTGCATCTATTACTAAATACAAGATCAGTGGAAGTTTATGGGACAGAATTTCTCTAGGTGTTTTAGTCTGTGCTTCCTTGCGTTATTAGATAGCTCGTCTCTGTGGCCAGTTTGCCACGCCTGCCACACTAAAAGCTTCTCACGGGAAATATAACCATTTTTTTATTCTTTTTTTGGTTTGGGTATCCTGGGATATCCTCATCAAATAAAAAGATTCTGTCAAGCTTTACTTTCCCTGTTTTGTTTTGTTTTTTTGTTTGTTTGGGTTTTTGACAAATACATTTCTTTCTCCAAATTAAATATTTTCATTTTTCAAACACAGATGTCCTTGGACATTCTGAATCATATCCCACATCACCCTCCTCTGCCCCACCCCCTCTCCCCTCACCCTCAGACTTCTCTGGTATTGAATTACAAGCCTGGAGGAAAGATACATAGCGGTTTAACTTGATTAATGTAGCACTCAGTGAAGGACAACTCATCTCATTCTCTGCAGAACGCCTGGCTTTCTACCTCATTGAATACATGTATGCTATTATCTCAATCTTGCTTCAGGCTTTACCAATAAAATTGCTCTCAATAGTATTGTCAATGCCCTTTCATTTGACTCCACCAACTGGTACTCGCAGTCATTTTTCAAAGTCACGTTTATAAAAGTGTAATTTATTATACAGTAAAATTCACCCTTTTTAGGTGTACGGATATGTGAATTTTGAAAAATGCATGCAATCATCTAACTCTCACCACATTAAGATATAGAAAATTTCCATCACCCCAGACAAGTTTCTGGTGTCACCTTGTACTCAGTGTCTTCCCCATACTCCAGCCCCTGGCAACCTATGATCTGCTTTCTGTCACTACAGTTTTGTCCTTCCAGAATGTCATATTAATGGAAACATGCAATTTGTAGCCTCCTGTGTCTGTCTTCTTTCACTGGCATCATGAATTTTAGATTCATTCATATTGTTGAATACATCAGTAATTTTTCCTTTTATTGTGAGTGGCATTCTATTGTACAGATGTTCCTGGTTTATGTATCCTTTCTCCAGCTGATGCATATTTGCATTGTTTCCATATTTTTGTGATTATGAAAAAAGCCCCTATACACTGTCACACACAGGTTTTTGTGTGGACACATATTTTCATTTCTCTTGGATAAAGAGCAAGGAGAGGGATGACTGGGTTGCATGAAGTTTATGTTTCACTATATCAGAAACTGCCTCTCTTCCAAAGTGGCCGTATGATTTTGCATTTCTACTAGCAGTGAATAAGAGTTACTGTTATTCAATATTTTTGCCACTATTTGTTATTATCAAGTGTATGGTTTTGTTTTTTTTCTTTTTTTAACTTTAGCCATTTTAATATGCATGTCATGGTACTTCATTGTGGTTTTAAGAATTTTATTATGTCTCTATTTGCCATTTGAATCTTCTTTGGTGAAGTGTCTGTTCAAAAAAATTTTAATGGGTTATTTGTTTTATTATTGAGTTGTGAAAGTTCTGAATAAATTCTAAATACCAATCTATTATTATATATTTTACAAATATTGTCTCCCAGCCCATGGCTTTTTTTTTTTCCCCTTGGCAGTAGAAAACATAAAAATTTATTTATTTGTTTGTTTGTTTGAAAGAAGGTGAGAGAGAGAGAGAATGTTGAGGGCCCAGAGCAGTCTCCATAGTTTTACATTATTAAGTTGTGACATGTTTTCATTCCACACAAGTAGATGTGGAGATGTTCATGGTGGGAACTGAACTAGGGGCCTCACGCATGGGAGACAAGAACCTTCACCACTGAGACATCCCGGCAGTCACCAATTATGCTGCATTTCAACATATGAGTTTGCACAGGCTGGGGCTGGGAATCGACCCCCAGACCTCATGACTGTGAGGCAAGCACTGAACCACTGAGAGATTATCCTTGTATCCCAAAAAACATAAGAGTTTTTAATTTTTATTAAGCTCATTGTTTTATTTTTTCCTTTTGTGAGGATGTGCAAAGAAAGAATTCTCAATGAAACACAATGGAGTTGCACATAATATGGAGACAACACATATTTCTCAGAGGCCATCTCTAATTTCTTTTCTAAGAGGAATGCTTTTTTTTTTTGCTCTTGCCTAGATGGTTTTGTTGAGAAAAAAGATTGGAATGAAACTAAAATGTTACAGGCAGATTTAGAGGAAATGAATAGTATGGGCCATAGATCAGATATGCAAGATACCAGAGTTGTTATTCTTTTGTATATAATCAGGTACCACACAGAGACATGCTTATGAAAAACACCTAATCCAGCCAAATTCTCCCTAGCATGAATGAGAGATGTTTTTGGTCTATAAATAAGTAGATGTTTAACACCTCTGCATTCTCTTTGACAGTCATGTAGCATTGCCTTTTCTTCTCAGAGCGCTTCTGTAACACAGGAAGATTTGACTTTTCTTTCTTTACCTCAACAATATGCTTAAAATAAACAGTCCCTGTTCGTCTACAAAGTACCGTGACTCTACTGATAAGCTAAACAGCACAGAACCTTCTTACTGATCCGCAAGCAGTGAACACCTGTGCTCCCAGGCTGTGGGCAGTTATGTTCACACCTTCAGATATGCTTTGGTGTGAAATTCTGCTCACAGCTGTTCTCCACTCCTTCCACATCTTCCCTGGGAAGCGGCTCGTGGTGAGCACCAGGTGACATCCTCTCTAATAACACATGACAAGACGCTTTCTTCACTCCACTCACCGATGCCCTCTCAGCTCTCTTCTAGTGCCGAAGGCCTCCGTTTATGGCTCTGCTTCTCTGAAGGCCCTGCTTTGTTCAAGCCAAACACCTAATGTTCCTACGTAGTGACTTGACATGTCTGTTTTCACTTCCCCAGACCCAAGCACACAACACTTTAATTTGTATGAACTGCCTTTATTTTATGGTGGTGTGGCTCTTAATTTGCATTTTAAAGTTGTATTATAAAAATGTGCCCTTTATTGTATTTTTAAAGATCTGTTTTTATATTTTCAGGAAAGGTGAGAGGGGTGGGGGAGGGCCTGGAGCAGTCTTCATAGTGGTACATCATTAATTGTGACATGATTTTACTCCACATGGGTGGATATACCTTTGCCACCGTGCCATCCTAGCAGTCAGCAGTTGCACTGCAGTTTAGCATATGGACTTGAACAGGCCAGGACAGGAAGCAAACCTCAGATCTCATGATTGAGAGGTAAGCACTCAACCGCTGAACTATCCCAGCATCCTGCCTTTATTGAATAAGACTCAGAAGACCATCCCATCAAAACACAACTTCTGAAAGCACTATATACAAATGACAGGCACGCAGAGCACGACAGCACAAGGAGAGGCTCCCTCCCCTCCTAGCCTCACCCTGACTCTTCTTCCCTAGGGAATGCTCTCTTGCCAGAGCTGGTTCTTTGGAATGGTGACTTCAGGGTCCATGGATGTTGTAAATAATTGCCAAGAAAAACCTGATCCTTCACAGGCTTCCTGCTTGACTCCTGGGGCGTGGCAGAGTCCCCAGAACTGCCTTAAGGGCACAAATCTTAGATAAAATTGCCTGATTTCCCCAGATCTGCTTCTGGCCATGTCTGAAGACTCATTTAGAAATTCTTAGCACCTTACTCATCTTCAATATGCCCTCTTTCTCTGTCTGCAGCCAGTAACAGAGATTAAATCAGAGGGTGGTATCTGAGTTATCCTAAGCATTTGCCTTTTGAATTTGTCGTCTGGCTCAGTTCAATTCTGAAAGTTTAGAAAAAAAATTTTTTTTTTACAAGGGACCATGAGTCATTCTCTTACTGGATCTCTCTAAAGACAGACTGCACAATATAGAGAAATGTTCTCTCCTTTCTTGCGAAATAACACCATGTAACGTTGGTCCCTTGAAAATTCAGTGTCCTGAAGACAGGGAAGGCGAGAATGTGAGGTTTGTGGCACACAGTGGTACCTGCTACAAGGACAAATGCACATCATGTAAACCAGCACCATCAGATGCCATGTGGTAGCCAAGCAAACATGTTTGTGAGCATAGGTGAGACACCCCCTGGTGACTCTGGGATCTTGGGTCGAGCTGCTAGAAATAAGAGGTTCTATGTCAAGGTGAGGACAGTGACATCTGGATGATAACTATTACTAGGTCTAAACTAATTACCCTAGAATACAGAGCCTAGCCAAGTCTAGGCACTAAGCAAGTACCTTGTGGGGGAGGGGAGGGCGTGTACCATCCCGAGGTGCAATAGTGAGGGGAACCTGAAAGTGAGGCAGGAAAAGAGGAAAAGCAAACACAAGGTGATATATTCCTAAGCTCACCAGGGTTTCTCAAGAAAATATGGATGGTTGTTGGGTCAAATGGAGTAAACTGCTATATCTCAGCTCCGGCGGCTCCTCCCTCTCCTTTTTCTCTCTTGGTCAGTATTCATTCTCCCACACTCCCAGGTTCTCCTGATTGAGCCCTCTGAGTAGCCTCTGGGGGATCCAGAGCATCCATGCATTGAGCTGGGACAGAAATGGGTGGTGAATCGCTGTGGCATCAACCCCACTGGAACCCCAAGCTTCCAGAGGAGGTGGAAGCAATGGGGAGTGAGGAGATGAAATGACAAAGGCTGTGGCTATGGCTTTGCAACCACAGGAATGGTGTGAACTATGGGTGGGACCCTTCTAGCTGGGAAGCCAGGCCAACAGCTGAGGTTGATCAACCAGGCCAGGTGTGCATGTAATGTGGGTCCTGTAAGTAACAGGCCTGTCACAGGTTGGGAAGATGTGAGGAGGTGCTGGTTACATCCAAGGTTTGTACATTTTAAGTAACAATCCCTGGAAAAGTATCATCCGTTGGAATTAGCATCAAATGGGAAGCATTGTATAGAAAGTTGTAGGGGATGCTGAGATAGCTCAGTGGTTGAGCACTTGCCTTGTATTCAGGAAGTCCAGAGTTCAATTCCCAGCCCCGGCTCATGCAACCCCACAAGCTGAATTGTGGTATAACTGGTAACCACTGGAATTACTCAATGGCAAAGGTTCTCACCTCCCATACAGAAGGCCCCGGGTTCAGTTCCCTTCCTGTGCAGCCCCACATCCATCTGTGTAGAATGAAATCATGTCACAACTAGTGATATACAACTATGACGACTGCTCTGGGTCCTCCCCACTTCTCTCTGTCTCTCTGTCTCTCTGTCTGTCTCTCACCTTCTCTCAAACAATAAAATAAATCTTTTAAAAAAATAAGGCAATAAAGTTGTAGGAGTTTAGTAGAGATAAATACAAACTCCTGGGCCTGGACAAGTGGAGGAGCTGTTAGAGACAGTCTCGAGTGAAAAAAAAACTTCAAATGGAAGACTCACCCAAACACTGCCACAAAAGAATCCAGAGTCTTTCCTTCTTTCAAAGCAAGGGGTTTTTTGTTTGTTTTTTGTTAAAGTATACTTTTTGGGGATAGTGTATGTGGTCTTAAGGTGAAAGTTTTTCTCTTTAACTCCTTTTTGGGTTTACAATGTTATATGTTAATACTTTTATGATGATTAATTTCATGGACATTTATAAGCTTTTCAAAAGAAATATCTCAACATATCTCAGAGTTATATTTATACCAAATGATCTGACTGCAGAAATGTTAATAATTATATTAGGATTATGTTCCTAAGTCTAAAGAAGAATGATCTACCTCAGCTTAATTAGCACAAAGCCACTTCAACAAAGAAATGCACGTATACTTTCTTACAACCTAGTTGCATTTGATTAAGGATTATATGAAAACTTTTCTCATCTTTGGCTTTTCTTCTGAATTTCTTGAAATGCTGAAGAAAAACAAGTATTTATTATAAGAGTTTTGAAACCAATAGCTTCCCTGTTTCCAAAATGTAAAAAACACTAGAGCCTAAAACTCAACAATTTCAAAAACATTTTTCAGATTGAGGTTCCCTGGCTCACCTGCACCTCTTGGCCTAGAAGTAAAACTTCTAGGCAATACTTTGGACTTCATCTATGGACCAGCATTTTTCTAGGTGCAAATAGCTGGTGAACTCTGTTTATGTAAAATTCAGAAATCCATGTAAAAATAATAATTTTCTGTATATAAGCAAGATAATGTAGACTCATGTAATTTTGTTTTTTGCATATATATAAGGACTCATGAACATTTCCATGTCAATTGTCTGGTCTACCATGAATATATGTGAGGCCTTAAGCATAGACAAGACTATAACATGAGGGAAGCTGGCATGGCTCAGCATGTTGAGAGATCGCTTTGCAGCCCCGGGGTCTGAGGATTGAATCCTGGTCCTGGCCCGCAGGGACCCATATGCTGAACTGGGGTGTGGCACCAGTTTGGTTCTTGCTGGAGGGAACTTCTCATGTGGGAGGCCCAGGCTGGGTTCCCGCCCTACTCGGCTGGCCCCAGCCCATCTGTGGGGAAGGAAACCATGTTAAAAATTGATAGCGTACAACTATGGAGACTGCTCTGGGCCCTCCCCCTTCTCTCTGTCTCTCTCTCTCTCTCTGCCAAAAACAATAAAATACATCTTAAAAAAAAATAATAATATGAAAAATGTAAGATCACTTTTTTAAATAAACTGTGAGTAAGATAGACTCATAATCAAATATCTAGAAAAGGGTGGTAAGAGGATGTTATTCCAAGTGTAATATGAACATAAGCACCACCCAATTTAGAAATAGAATAAGCTTAGCCATGGTTATAAACTGAATACACTGGTGTAAAGAGATTCTGAGTAACTGTCCTGAGATCTCAAAGTCAGATTTAGGCAAAAATGCATTTTTTTAAACTCCAACTACCTACATAATTTTTTTGTATCTATGCACTTTTAAGAATTAAAATTTAAAATAAGATTTGTTCAATTAGTAAGTTGGATAAAAAAGAGCTTGATTCTTGGGTGTTACTAAGAGCTATACTCTCTGGGTTTGAATCAAGGCTCTGCCACTTGCTACTTTTGTGACCTTAGAAAGTTATGCAACTCTCTGAGGTTCAGTGTCCTGGTCTGTAAGATGAAGAAAATGTCATGTCCGTCTCATAGATTCATTGTAAAGATTAAATGAATGTCTTTTGTAAAGCACTTAGTGATGGGCATATAGTAAACACTTAATAAATATTTTAAATTATTATTATTTAAATTGTTTTAATAAACTTACAACACAATTTTATAAAATATTTACCTTCATAATCACTCATTTTTTTTCTCTGTATATCACCTGGTCTTTCTATAATCTGACTTTTATCTGCTTTGATCAGGACTTTTATCTTATCTGCTTTGAAACTACTGCTTCAAAAACAGGAATAGGAGAAGCTGAGAACTGTAAATGGAGAATTGTACGGGGCCTCACTATTCAGTTAGTTTCATTTGGTCACTGTGGATTTTGACACATTGACTTTCAAACTCCTTTAATAAAATGCTCCATGATTATGCTTTTTAACAAATGAGATATCAATGCACGATCAGAGTTCCAGGTAGGCTGCTGTAGCTCCTGAAGACATGGGTCATTGTTTATTATATTCTTGCTTAGTTTCCCCTGAATTAAACTTGATTGTCTTAATGAGAGAGCTCACCTATGGATATGCCAAGAGGATTCATATTTTTCTTTGAGATTATAATGAAATGTTTATGGAACTTGTTCAAGGCAACAGGCCAGACTGACCTTTCAAAATTATTCATCTATTGAAAGCAAGTCTCCCACCTTCAAGGAAGGTTTTCAAAAGTTGAAAGTTGACCTCCATGCCATTAAGATGGTTTCTAGGTGGAAGAGAACTAATCAAAGTGCTTTTCTGGTACTTAGTATTCATTAGCTGAACACTGCTGCCAAAAATTAAGAATTCTTTTCAAATTGGCAAAAACGCAAACAGAAAATGTTTTAATCCATCCAGTTTTATCAGCTTTTTGAGCAATGCTTATATAAATTTTAATTTGACTTTTTACTTATGTAAGCACATTCTAATTTTCTGTTAAATTCTTGTTCCACTATAGTCTAGATTCCTCAAGGGAAATGTCAATGTTTCATCTGAATGTAAGATAATATGTTTTCATTCCTTTTCTACTAAACAAGTCGATAAAATTTTGAATACCATTCAAATTAAAATCATTTTTTATTTTTCTGAATCAAGCAAAGTTTTTATAGTCAATTGTATGCTTTATTTCATTTCACTTTTTTCATAAAATCATTAAAGATTAATACCCATAATTAAATTGGTTTTGGTGTTAAAATTAACACCACGCAACCTTGGGATTATTTTAAACAGAAATATTTATATTTACTATTTGGGGAATATAAAGAGTAGTTCTCATTTTAGGATTTAGTAGCCCAGATCTAGTAGAGTATGTAAATATATACATTTAGCACTAATAGCATTCTGCCTGATTTGAGAATAACATGTGTATATGTTTTCCTCACTTCATGAATCTAAGTTTTTCAAGAACAGAGGTGAATATTTTGTTCCTAAGCACATGGTATTATGTACACATGCTAAAATTACACTACAAAATATAAGTTTATCTAATCAGGGTATTGTGTATATATTTTATATAGGGATGGTAAAGAAATTTGTGGAATGGGAGGTTATCAGAGAGGTGGTAGTACTACTGCACACAGTTTGATTATGTGACTTATTATTAGTATATGTGCCAAATTTCATCCTACTCATGTCCATGTCTTTTCAGATATTGACAAAGAAGCACATTAAATGTATTTCTCCTGGCCTTTCTATACTCTCACTTTCTATTATATAATCTGAAGAAGCATGTTAAACATATCAAACCAGTTTGGAAGAGATGTGGGGATGCCCAGATAGCTCAGCAGTTGACCACTTGCTTCCCAGTCTTGAGCTCTGTGGTTCAATTCCCAGCTTCTGCCTGTGCAAACCCACAGGCTGAACTATGGCACAGCTGGTAACTGTGGGTAACCACTGTGATGGCAGCGAAAGTGCTCACCTCCCATGCTGGAGGCCTCTGGTTTGATTCCCATCCCACACAGCCCAACAACCACTTGTGTGGCATGAAACCATGTCACAATTAGTGATGTACAACTATGGAGACTGCTCTGGGCCCTCCTTCTTCTCTCTCTCTCTCACCCACCTTCTCTCAAAAACAATAAAATAAATCTTTAAAAAAATAAAAAATTTAAAAATGCCAGGATAGAAGACATGTTAGTGGTTTATAGAGACTCTTGCCCAGGGAAATCCGTGATTTACTAGTGGCACAGCCTTTCCAAGCAAGGCAAAGAGTTGATTGAAGACGACCGCTGTCCAGGACGCCCGGTTGAGGCCACTTCCTCAGACATTGTCAAAGAAGTTGAAAAACTTGTAGCGAAAGATGCCAGATTAAACAAGAAACAGCTTGCAGCAACGGTTGGAATATCACCTACAACTATTTTGAATTTTCTCCATCAGCATTTAATGATGTCAAAAGTCAGTTCAAGATGGGCACTGAGAATGCTCATGCCGCTTCAAAAACAACAGCTCACCAAATGGTCACAATGGTTTTTGGACCTCTACAGAGACAACAAAGACGTACGTTTAAACTGGATTGTTGCTGGAGATGAAACATAGGTTTGTCATGATGAGCCTGAGGCAGAGCAGGCGTCCGTTCAGTGGCGTGAGTAGGTCTTATCACCCCAAAAGGAGTTCAACATGTCATAATTAGTAGGAAAAATTATGGCTACTGTTTTTTGGGATACAGAGGGTGCCGCGATAACTGAAGAGTACTATTTCAATCTGCTAAAACAGTTAAAAGAATGTGTAAAGGAGAAAAGAAGAGGAAAATGAACCAAAGAGGTGCTGCTTTTGCATGACCACGCACCTGTGCACAAGAGCAATGCTGGCTCCTTTTCATGACTGTGGCTTCCAAACATTAAACCACCCTCCCTACAGGCCAGACCTGACTCCGTCTGATTCTTATTTGTTCCCAAATACAAAAGAACAGCTTCAAGGGAAGAAATTTATAGACAACAAAGAGGTTAAAGCTACAATTTAAGGGCAAAACAAACATTCTTTTTTAATGGTATAAATAAACGTATTAAAAGATCTGAAAAATATATTAGGGTTAAGGGTGAATTTATGGAAAAGAAAAAATAATAAATAGGTTTTCCACCCTCTTCTCTTTTATTCCATGAATTTCTTAATCACCCCTTCTACTTTGTGTTTTCTTACAGAACATATATTGTAAAAGCTGGTTTATCCATTATTTTGTCATCTGAATATCTATTAATTAAAATTTATAATGTCATATTTATATTTGTATTATCCTTTGATTAATTTTAGAACTGTCTGTTAAGCAGACTAACTAAATTCCTAGAGTTTTGAGTCCAGTGAAGGAGTTAAAAATTATTTAGGGGGAAACTGGGATGGCTCAGCGGGTTAAGCGCTCACTTTGCAGCCCCAGGGACCAGGGATCGAATCCCGGCCCCGGCCCATGCAGACCCACATGCTGAACTGGGAAGTGCCCCCAGTTCAGTTCTCACCAGGGCAAGACCCTGCCCAGTTCCTGCCCTGTGCAGCCCCACCCACTTGTGGAATGAAACTATGTGGAAAAACCAATCATGTGCAACTATGGAGACTGTTCTGGGCCCTCCCCCTTCTCTCTGTCTCTGTATCTCTCTCTCTCTCTCTTTCTCTCTCTCTGTCAAAAACAATAAAAATAAATCTTAAAAAAAATTATTTATGTGCTGCAAAAAATATCAAGTCCTTTCTGAATTGAAATTTAAGAGTAGGGGAAGCCGGGATGGCTCAGTGGGTTAAGCACTCATTTTGCAGCCCTGGAACCCGAGGATCGAATCCCAGCTCCGGCCCATGTGGACCTATATGCTGAACTGGGGTGTGCCTCCAGTTCAGTTCTTGCCAGGGCCTATGCAGGGGGCTCCCAGCCCAGTTCCTGCCCTGCGTAGCCCCACACCCACCTGTGGAGTGAAAGTATATGGAAAACGAATGCTGTCAACTATGGAGACTGTTCTGAGCCCTCCCCATTCTCTCTGTTTCTCCTTGTCTTTCTGTCAAAAAACAATAAAAATTAAAAAAAAAAAATTTAATTAAAAAGATTTAGAGTAATTATTTCCACTACAATTATAGTGTTGAATTTTATTATGTTTAATTTTTCATTAATTGAGATAAAGATTATCTGAGAATTACTATTAAATATTAATTAAAAATTAAACATTAAAGTTAGATATAAATTGAATTAAATTTCCTGGATAAATCTTTACAAAATAGATGTTATAAATCCATTTTACACATGAATAAATATTAAGGAGTACTTGACAGCCATACAGTTTAAACATTGACAATCTTTCTGTATTTCATATAAATTATTAATAGTGGTAGTAATTACTAATATGTTCATATTAGCAATCTTTTACTCAAAATATTTCTTTTTCAAATGATTTTATTTTAAAAAGTGTGTTTTCGGAATATATTAATAGTATGGTTTTGTAGTATTAATTGCTTAACTTCTTACATCTGAAAGGACTTAATTAGGCAAACTTTTAAGCACAGAATATACAACAGTACAAGATGACAACCCCAGGAGCTGTGTACATGATGTCATTTAATTCATTTAAATGACCAGCTTCTGCAATGTTCAAGCTTTGTTACACTTTCAGGAACAAAGGGAACAGTGAAGTGACCTCCCACAAAAAGAATGCTGTGGATAAGCTGATCAGTTACTTATCAGCCACACTATTGTAGCTATGCCAACCAGACGTGTTCCTGTTGGTTGGACATGGTCTGCAGTGGTACTTATAATCAGACAAAGGTGATAAAGATAAAACTATGACTTCATTTTTCATGGATAACACATCCTTTGTTCTTTCAAAGTAGCCATTGTAAGACTGCACATGAGAAAAAACATAAAAGAATGCCCCAGCTTGCACAGTAATATTTTTAATACTTTATAGCAGCCAGAAAAGCAAGGTCTTATAAATATCAAACTTACTAAACTCTGTTATTATGAGAAGAAAATAACTTTTTCAAAGTGCTTAAGACAAGTTTCAAAAAATATTAAATCTCAGGGGAAGCCGGGATGGCTCAGTGGGTTAGGCGCTCACTTTGCGGTGCTGGGGACCGAGGATCAAATCCCGACCCCGGACCGGGCAGAACTATGTGCTGAACTGGGAGCTCTCCCAGTTCAGTTCTCTCTTTGTCTCTGTCTCTGTATCTCTCTCTCTGTCAAAATAAATAAATAAATAAATAAAATATTTAAAAAAATATATATATATACATATAAAAAAATATTAAATCTCAGCATTACACTTGACTAATGATTTTTTTAATTAAATTTATTTGGGTGCTATTGGTTAGTAAAATGAAATGGGTTTCAAGTGTACAATTCTATGATACAACATCTGTGTGTTGCATTGTGTGCTCACCACCCAGTCAGTTCTCCTTCCATCACTATATATGAGCATTTGATGCCCCTCCTCCACCCCTGACTCCCCTTGCCCTCTGGTAACCATTAAACTATTATCCGTTGAGACTAATGATTAATGATTAAGAGTTTCATTTTGTCAGGAATAATTCCCAACTTAGATTTTGGAAATGGGTTACAATAGTTATAGCATTGACTATATTTATAACCAAAAAACATCATTAATATTGATAATAATATTTAACACGCATTGAATAGTATGTTTTAGACACTGTACTATATAAACTTTTAGGAATTTTTTATGTTAATCCATAGCCCAGTTAGATGTCATAATTAGTTTTATCTTAGAGATGAAGAAAGTGGAGTCTAGCTTCACAGTTTTGCTTCCATTCAGCTCAAGTTAGACACACAGAATTTGGTTGTGTTTAAGCACCAATAGCAGCACAGATTGTGGTGGAAAGAATCGAACTCTGGGAGTCAGAAGACCTGTGCATGAGTCTGGACTCTAAGCTTCCTTTGAAGACCGTGTCTTGGTTACCATTTTATACCTGACACCTAGCCTAAACATAATAAATATTTAATAAGCCTTTTTGGAATGATCAATAAATGAATAAATGGCAGCTAACTCAGTGTATGATCTCAGGCAAGCTGTTTAAATACTTTGGGCTCCATTTCTTTTCGATTCCTTTTCTGTTTAATATCTCCCTTCTTTCCAAAAATGATTTCAGGCATCATAACAAAAGATAAAACTGCATGAGACCTTTAGAGTCAGGATAAAAGGTCAGGACTGATGCACTGTAAGGGAGAAAACCAGACTCAAAATCAAGGAGAAGAACAGCTGCTTCGTTTGGGCATGGGCTTTAGATTGAATGTTGCTACAGAAATGGAGCATCTGCTTGCAACCACCCCACTGACCAGCTACATTTGACCAGAGCAATCTGCTCCTGTGAGGAGTCTTGGAGAAAAGAAAAGAAAAGCCCAAAATATCAACATTGATCATTATTTTTAATCAATAAATCATTCCACTTCTAGATGATCATGTTGGGTTCATTTTACAGCCTATGCTCAAAATTCCAAATCTAAAGGATACCAGGATTATGAGATCCGCGGTTCAATACTCAGCCCTTGCAAATGCATATGCTGAAATGTGGCACAACTGGTAACCACCAGGATGGCATGGCAGTAAAGGTTCTCACCTCAAATTCTAGAGGCTCCCAGTTAGGTTTCTGGCCTATTCGGCACCACATCCACCTGTGTGGAATGAAATCATGTCACAACTAATGATGTACAGCTATGCTCTGCCCCACCCCCTTCTCTCAATTAAAAAAAAAAAAAATGTCCAAATCTAACCTTGGGTAGAAAAAAAAGTCTTTCTCTAATGAAATCTGAAATACCCTATTGAATGAAGTAATTAGAGTAGCTTGAAAAATAAGGTATAAAGGCAGGTTTAAAAGATCAGAAACAACCAAGGCATAGCCAACTATGAGTAACGACAAAGCAGCGCAAAGTCACCCTGCCCCCTCTAGCAGAATGGTCACTGGGAACAAGACAAACCATGAGAAAAAGAAGAGAAAAATGTTCTGCCACTACCACACAAACCCCGCTCAACATGATTGCCAACTGCTCAAAGGAGGTTGTTTTGAGTTCAGCCTTAGCAATGTGATAAGGAAAGAATCTGAGCACAGTGGTGACAAAGGTAAATAATTAACCATGTTACTTGACAAATAGCAGTAATCTGAGTAATCAGGTTTTGCCTCAAAAAAAGAAGTATTAGCACCAGCAAGGCTCCATCCTGACTTTCTCTTTATTCCTTGGGCTTCAGCTTCTTTACCTTTACTGCAGAAGCCACTCCCTTTCTTAAGTTGGGCCAGGTTGTACTTGGGAGATCAAAAGGAGACCTTTTGCAACACACTAAAGATCTGCTCCTATTTCTTCAGTGTTTATGACAATGTTTGATCAGCTGCTTTCTCCCATAACTGTTTTCTATTTGGAAACTCACAATCAGACATTGTGTGATTGATTCAAAGAGCTGTTCAGCAAGAATGTGCTTTATCACCTTATAGCCCCTCATACGTGTTCTGGATTTCTTGCCTCTGTATGGTTATCCCACAGATTTATTAATTGGGAAATTTTTAATGACTACTGGCTCATTCTCCAAACTATGGTCTGAGAGCATCTAGATAGCCAACCAGAATGTGAATTTTCTCACTGTTTTTCTAAGCACCTTTTAACTTGCTGCATTTGGGTTAATGATAGTAACTCAAGAAATGAAAATAAGAAAAAAATGTAAGGAAGTGGTAAAGAGAATACAACTAGTCTTGAAAAAGTTCCAGTATAAATATATAATTAAATGATATGAAATTACAGTTGTGCCTCTGAAAATTATAACATATTAGGTTGGAAACCCTTGGGGAAATTACTGAATTAAAAGATATAGAGTGCAGTAGTGTTATTAATAGTTATACTTCCCATCCCCTTCTCAGTTTAATTCAGTAGTCATTTTAACTGAAGATTTAAATCTAAAAATCAAATTATTCACTTTAATCTACTTAGCAGTGCATCTTTGGCACCACTCAAAAGGTTGGGTGCAGAAATAAGTAAGTATGTATGGCATGGAGCAGATGGATGGAATTAATAATCATTGGAAAAAATATCTGACTTTCCTTATGAAAAAGTTTTACCAGGGATGTTTTATTCCAGTGCATAAGTACAGGGTAAGTGTTAACATTTTTTTTTTTTTAATAATGACATGTGACTGAAATTGGAGGCAAAACTTGAAAGAATACTTATTCCTTTTACCTTTTGCTAAGTGAGATCCTAAACCTGTTTTAACTAAATCCTTCAAAGTCATCTAGGTGTGTGTGCGCGCACGCACGCGTGTGTGTGTGTGTGTGTGTGTGTGTGTGTGTGTGTGTGTGTGTGTATGTGTGTAGTGAGAATGAGGATAGGGAGGGAATAATGATTACTTTTCCTTTCCATCATTCTTTCTTTCCTTAAATTTTTCATGTGGTTCTGTTCAATATTATTGTGTATATGTGTGTGGGTGTGGGTGTGTGATCATCTTAGTAATACTAATATATCCCTAAGCAAAATTATGATCCACCAAGATCTCAACAATGAGAGACAAAATTAAATTTTACTCAGATCTATGCAGAGTCCTACACTAATATTCATAAAAAGCCAACTGTGTTAGTACAAGACAAAGAGGCAAATAGCTTTAAAGCAAACTTTCATTCAAAATCATATTACATTGCTCACAACATGGAGGTTAGAGTCCAGTATTTTAATATTAGGTCCTGTAGATAGAAGCTCAACAGAAAGAATGAAGATGGCTACCTCATTCTTCTTTGCAGGGTAAGAGTCAACTTAAAGCAATCTTTGCAGTTTAAGAGGAAAAAGAAGATATTCAAAGGATAGGTTTTAAAAATATACTATTGCTACCCAGAGTCAGTTCTCCTTTCATATATGTGTATGTATGTGTGTGTGTGCACATATATATGATGTAGTATAGAAATATATACTGGAAACCCATATAATTTTACTAACCAATGTCACCCCAATAAATTTATTAAATAAAAAACTTTTAATAAAATATGACACACATGCATTTGTCTACTGAGAAGGTACAGCTTGAAGACAGAAGTGATCCTACTAACTGTCATAAATAAATTCTGAAACCTAAAAATAAATAAATAAAAATATTACAGATTAGGGAGAAGTCTTGGGAACTAAGCACACTTAATTAAAAAAGAGTCTGTGTATGGCTCATGCGGAGGATGTATTAGATCTGTTCTGCTGACCCATAGCAGAGCAGCAGGACCACTGGGAAAGACTGGGAAAGCAGACTGCACTCACAGAAGAAGTGCTTAAAGATAGAATAGGCTGACTGGGAACACAGTGTTCCCTTGTCACTGGAGCTGGTCTGTCCAGTAAAACCTGAATAGAGTTTGTCAGGATTGCTAAGGAGAGCTCAGCCACAAGGCAGCACTTACATCCACTGACCTGCAAAGCCCTCTCTCATCTTGAGAATATATCACACAATGAAGGAAATAGAAGTTGAAAGGCAATCAATGTGGAGACAAGAGATATTTGACATGGAATTGGTGCCTATGCTAACATGTCAGTTTCATGGTCTACATGGGATCTGATCCCTCCGTGACTGTGGGCAGACCACAGTTCCGTGCCTTCCTAAGTTGCTCTTGAGTTTTAGTCAGTATTTGGTGCTGAGCTACTATCAAGACAGCTCTATCTTTTTTTTTTTCTTTGTTGTGTTATAGAAGAGAAATGAAATGATTGTGCCCCTCATTGAAGACCATTGCAAGCCCCAGGTGACGATGGCAATGATGCCAATGATGCCAATGAACATTGCAGTCTCCCACGTCTTTCCTTCAGGGCCATGGTGCTCACCCACCCATCCCCCAGGAGTGTGTGCTGCTGAAGGCTCCCAATTGAGTGTCTCTCCAAGACCGTTTTCACCTGAAGTGATGCCCCTTCCATGGAGGTAGCCTATATACCATGAGTGGGTACAAAGGCCAGCCCCTATTCTTCATTTGGGAGGACTTAGAAGCATCATCTCAGCGTCATAGTTTCCTGCGTCGTCTTTACCAGAGTTCATCTTCTCTCTTTGTCCAATTTTCCCTGTCCTGCTCCTTTCCAGGTGTTATAACTAAGAGCACTCCCCAGGAAATCTCCTTTAGTAAATCCCCTTTTTTATCATGTTCCAAGAGAACCAACTTCAGGCCATAGAGACGATGATGATAATTTAAACAGTGGTGGGGAGATGGGGACTAGTGGTAGCAGTGAAAAAGGAAAACAAACTGCATTTCATCTGTGTTGTCCTTTATACTATTAAGTGATAGAATTCATTTGATCCTCATAATGACTTGTGAGTGGGTAGGGGCTCAAATCACTTCTAATCTACAAATGAGGGAACTGAGAAACAGGAAGTGAGGGATTTGCTCATGGTCACACGACTACATATAAATTTTAGAGTCAATCTTGTCTTCTGGTTCTCATTTCAATGTTATTTCTCCTAATTATAGTACTCAACATTTCACAGAATTCAGAGAAATACCTGTCGGATAAAGGACTGTGATGCTATTGGTACTTTATCTTTCCTCCCTGCCCCCACCCCACCCCCACTGACTCTGCAAATCAGGGAAGAACATGAAAAATAGTATGTTAATGCTCCTGCTCTTGCAAAATAATAATTTCAAACATTCTGGACTATTTTTCAATAAATGTGCTTATACTTGTCAGCTGACTTGACCTACTTCTTTGGAAAACATGATTTCTGTATGAATAGTATACGGGGCAAAGAAAAACAAAATATTCAAAAGAATAGTAGTCAAGAGAGAATTGCAGGAGGTGCTGAGGTACCACTGTGCTCCTGGACTGTTGTTTTCTATGGGCTGGTATAACTTGAGTAACAGGTACGGTATTAATGGTCAATGAGAGCACATGCCTCAGCTTGGTGAGTGTACCTGGTGGTCATTCAGAGTAAAAAATATTGCCATCAAATCCTAAATGTAAGAAGAACTTTACAGAACTCCTCCATCCCCACCAGTTCTGAAGAGCATATGTGCTCTACAAAATGTCTGTTATGATATAAATGCATTGGTGTGGCAAATGACTAAAAGAATTTGAATCCACTTTGATGAGGTGCCACTAATTAAAATATAGCTGACTAAAATGTTTCTCCTCTACTTTGATTTTGCTTCAGTGAAGTTCTTGTTTGGCTTGTTAGCCGTGGACTGTGAGGCTTTCAGGCTAGCTTGCTTAATTAACTGCAGAACGACTCCCTGTGGTGACCATGGTCCCACTTTGTAGGAGTTTTAGGTGAAGATATTCTAAAGCAGAGAGGAAATGTTGAGTGGGCTAGGTCACTGCACTGAGAGAAAATCAAAACCATTATATTTTTTCCTTCACAGCAGACTTAGCCCAAGTCTAAAGAACAACTGGAAGCAAAAATTACTTCATTTGCTTCAGGAGCAAATCTATAGTTTCATTTTTAAGTGATGACTATTGCTGATAAAATAATCTAGCATCTAAATACTGATAAGGCTTTCTCCTTTCCCACAGTCCTATGAAAAATGTAGGGGATGCCAGGATAACTCAACGGTTTGAGCGCTTGCCTTGTAATCATGAGGTCCAGGGTTCGATTGCTGGCCCACACAAACCCCGTATGCTGAACTGTGACACAACTGGAAACCACCAGGATGCTTTTGTGGCAAAGGTTCTCTCCTCCCATGTGGAGGCCCCCAATTCCATTCCCACTCTGCGCCGCCCCACATCCACCTGTGTAAAAACATGTCACCGCTAATGATGTACAACTATAGAGACTGCTCTGGGCCTCCCCCACTTCTCTGTCTCTCTCACTCTCTCTCTCTCTCTCTCTCTCTCTCTCTCTCTCTCTCTCTCACACACACACACACACACACACACACATACATACCTCTTAAATATAAAATTTTAAAAATGTAATATTTTATTCTCAAATGCAGAAAATATAATAGATTGATCAAAATGATTTGTCTAAGATAAATGGCAAATAAAATAAAAAACAATGGACACATCACCATTCCTTTAGAGTTGCCTTTCACTAATCTGATTCAAACAGAGCCAACAGGAGCCTCTACATTTACAGGCAATTAATTAAAACAATGCTTAAATAAGGAATTTAGTACAAGAAAAAAGATTGTATGATTCTCTAATCTCGAAGTCATGCTTTTTCAAAGCCTAATTTCTCATCTGTCAAATAAAAAAAAATTCTACTTGGCAGGTGTACTATGACATAACATAGTACTCGACACATGGTGATCTATTAAATAAAGTACATTGACTATCCAAATACCGTATTTTCCGGCGTATAAGACGACCCCCTAATTTTACAGTTAAAACATAGGTTTAGGCCTATATTCGCTGTATAAGACTGGCTATAGGCCGAAACCTATGTTTTAACTGTAAAATTAGGGGGTCGTCTTATACGCCGGAAAATATGGTACTATACTTTGAAATCCTAATGATTTTTAATACAGTAAAAAAATAGAACAAAATGAACAAATAAAAAACATATTCACCATGTACCTAAGAAGTTGCTGAAGTTTTAAGCACCTTTGAAAGCTGCACCAAGTGCTATTAATGGTGGCCTGAAGCTGCTAAAAGTGTTTGATCAAGTTTGTCCACCCTGCTGCCCACGGGCCTCATGTGGCCCAGGACAGCTTTGAATGCAGCCCAATACAAATTCATAAACTTTCTTAAAACATTATGAGATTATTTTTGCGATTTTTTTTTTTTTAGCTCATCAACTATTATTAAGTGTAGTGTGCTCATATTTTATATGTGGCCCAAAACAATTCTTCTTTCAGTGTGGCCCAGGGAAGCCAAAAGGTGGGACACCCCTGGTGTTTGACCTATAACCAGATAATGGTGTAGATTCTCAAGGGTGTGAATTAAGAAGCAGCACCCAGGGGAAGCCAGGATCGCTCAGAGGGTTAAGCACTTGCTTTGCAGCCCCAGGGTCCAAGGATTGAGTCCTGGTCCCATCCCAGCCTGTGCGGATCCATATGCTAAACTGGGGTGTGGCTCCAGTTTGGTTCTCACCAAGGCGAGCTTCCCATGTGGGAGGCTCCTAGTTCAGCCCATGGCTCAAGGGGCCTTGCCTCCCATGCGGGAGCACCCCCCAACACACACACACTCCCCCTCCCCCACACCCCTCCACCCCCCAGCTCAGTTCCCACCTTGCACAGCCCCCATCGACCTGTGTGGAAGGAAACCATGTTGAAAACTGATAACGTACAACTATGGAGACTGTTCTGGGCCCTCCACCTTCTCTGTCTCTATCTCTTTCTCTGTGTCAAAAACAATAAAAATAAATAAAAGAAGCAGCACCTACCCATTTAGACATACAATAAAACTGTATACATTTCCTTTACTCCTTACCTCATCTATGGCATAGGCTATAAATTTAAGGTAATTACTCTTCAATAGCTGAACAAATTTTTGAGATCCAATCTGCTCAATTCTCTACTTGGCCTTTATATCAAACCACAAACAAAACAGTCCAACTCATTCATTTAAAAATCTCTAATTCATAAATATGTGACCTTGAAAAAGATCAAATAAAAAGTGCACATGCCTATATTCACTCTGTTTTTCTCTCCTCTTACTATAATTTACAATTAATACTTTTTTCAGAGTCATATTAATTGAAAAGTCTCATAAAACAGGTCTCCACCTTCTCATTGAAAATACCTTTATATTCATTAAAATTTTCCCCATTAGTAAAACTCAAATCTTTTTTTATCCAGCCATTTTACTATTACTATTTTAAATACTTGTTGTCTTACAGAAAATATGTCATTTTATTGATGAATATACACTGTAAATTCATACCTAACCCAACCACTTATTATTAAACATGATTAATGTTTGGCAAAAAGCCTTACTGTGTTTCTTATGTGACTATACAAAATTTTACTTATAAAAAATGAAATGGTACTACCACAGATTTTAGTGGGTTTACTGTTGTCACTGTGTTTTGTTTTGTTTTGTTTTGTTTTGTTTTGTTTTGTTTTAACTACGGTATATTATGAACCTCTTTTATGTCATAGATAAGGAAATTCTAGGTTAAAATGTCAAATGCTATCTTTATTCCTGGCTTCCTCAGAGCTTTCAAAATGCTCAACTACACGGTGAAACGCTAAGAAAGGGACCTGGTTTGCAGGGTTTTGCAACGTATTATTGTTTTTACTTGCAGTGCTCTTTTTGAATAGCCACACTCTTCAAACACGTTTAGAAAAACTCATTCTACATGATTACTTTTAAACCTGAGTGTCTCCCAGGTTGTGGTGGTACCACAATCTATTGTAAGTAGTTCCCTATTATAGAAATTGTTATTGTTAATGTACTCCTTGCATACTTTGTAAAACTCCCATCTGACTTCTGAAAGAAAATATTGTACTTCAGTGATTCTAAGATGCACAGTGTCTGCAATTTAGCATTCCGGGAAATGATCTGCTGCTCATCCAGGCAACAGCGGTAACACCTTTGTCCTGCATGTACATTAAAATTCACTGAAAGTGAGAAAACACTGAAAACAGAAACAGTCCAAAGAAAACAGAAGCCCAGACTTGTTAAAATGAAACAGAACTGGGGCCTCTAATTTTAGCATTTTTCTAAGTCTTTCTGATACCTGCCAAACTTTGAAGACTCCTAGATAAATGATGATATTGGGCAGGGTTATCTGGAGGATGAATATCAATGACCCTGAATCTAAATATCATTCAGAAGAGTTGAGCACTTCCTCTTTTTCTCTATTCTCTTTATATGCACAGGGTGATAGATGATGAAATTTAAATTACTGCACTTAAAAGGGCTCTTCCAACAAATAATAAAAACCCTAACTTAGAACATTCTGTTATAATTTCTTTGGCAAGTTTTTTTCTTTTTAGTGGGACATAAAATATTGGTATGTCTTGTGATTTATGAGTCCTTCATTTTGTTGGCACTTCTTTGGCACCTAATATAAGACCTTCCAAAAACAAGGTGTTCAACAAATGTCTGATAATCATAAGTAATAAAAGCAAGCAAAACAAAGTCCAATAAAAATATATGTCTATTAAAATATATATTGCCTAAGTTGTTGTGTTCCAGAGCTTTCCTCCTAAAATATAAATATGGTCCCATCTTTGTTCTTTTGAAAACTCTGTGGTGGCTTCCCATTTCCTGAAAGATAAAGTTCAAAGTCCTGAAAATGTGGAACAAGGCATTTCATAATCTGTCACGCATTTACCTTTTCAATATATTTACTCTCAAACATGCCCCAATCTCTGCTTCAATTACGTTAGACTCCTTGGGTTTCTGAAACTTCAAATTTGCTTCCTTGACTCTTTGCTGTCATACATGCCGCTTCCTAAACCTGGAAATCCTGTTCCTGATTTCCCGGATTGGTGAACCCCCCTTTATCCTTTTGGCCCAGCTCCTGAAGCTCAGGGGCTAGACATTTTTCTCCTATCTCTCTGGGTCTAATTGTACTAAAGAGCAAATCACATTGTAACATAACTACTTATTCACTTGTATTTTCCCCCATGCACAATGTGAGCTTTAGTTTCGTCACCTGACACCGGATGAGGTTTTGGCAGCGTATACAGGGCAAAGGAATGTTTGTTAGATTGAAATGAGGGATGACCATGGAGGAAGATACAATTCAACTGTGACTTCCCCAGCCTGCTCATTGATTCATCTGTTCATTCATCATATCTGTACCTGCATGCCAGGTGCTATGCTAAAGCAATGGAGAAAGGGTAAAAGTAAAACAGAAATGATTCTTGCTCTCATGAAGTTTCTAATCCAGCAGGATCAACAGAGCTTAAAGAAAGAAGTGCTCAAGTAAATATAATACAGTGTTTACAGTCTGTAACTGGGCAGCCCTTGGCCCTGTCGGTGAACAATGTCACTTTTAAAATGTACATGCCTTGGGGAAGAAGGTGACTTGTTCCTGAAAAGGGCCATTCTGACATGAGTCATGACTGATGATCCCTGGCTGACATCTAGCAGAGCCAGCTTGGTGCCCAGCCAGTATCGTTCTCCATTTCTTCCTCAAAAATAGACGGCTGATTTTTTTGTAGCTAGGACTGGATGATGGGATAATAACAGAAGTGCTGGGTTAGAGTTGTGGAAAAGCTCTTTACAAGAGGCCAACTCACAATGATACATGTCAATTATATCTTAATTTAAAAAAAAAAAAAAGAGAGGCCAATTCAAGTGGAAAATGTGACATGATGGCTGGAGCACAAATAGCTATTCTGTACCATGAGGTTGCCTTGAGAAAAGAAGCCATATTCTAAAGATAACAGAAAAGAGAGAAGAGGCTGAGGCAAACTTTCTACAATTCCTGAACTTGTTTCTCACTTTTTTTTTTTAAGATTTATTATTTTTATTATTTGACAGAGAGAGAGACAGAAAGACAGAGAAAAACACGAGAAGAGGGGAGAGCCTAGAGCAGTTTCCACAGCCTTACTGTACATCATTAGTTTTGACATAGTTTCATTCCATAGGCTGGTGTGGGGCCACACAGGGGCAGGAACCAAATGGGGGTCCTCCTGCATGGGAAGCACACCCCAGTTCAGCACGTGGGTCCACACAGCCTAGGGCTGGACTTGATCCCCGGACCCCACGGTTTCAAGGTGAATGTTGTACCTGCTGAGCCATCCCAGCATCTCATTTCCCACTTCTTAAAGTGAGAGATGACTATACCTCCATCTTGTTTAAGCACTATGATTTGGGTTTTCTCATATATGCAGACAATCCTCATCCTAATAGGTATTGTGATAAGGCTATTTCTCATGTCTCACCAAAAACTGAACAATAATTTGAGGGTTGTTGTTTTTTTTTACAATTGTTGAGTTTTAAACTTTTTCATATATTTTCTTATTTGAGCTTCATAAAAATCCTGTTAGAAAATCAGAGGATATATTCATTTCACCCAATTTATGAAGGAAAATCCACTAAGCCACTTCCTCACATATTTTAGACATGGCTCACATTATTTCCTTGTTAATAGACTTTTCTTTCTGTCTTTCCCTCATCAAGTTTTTCATATCCTTAAGATAGTTAGCTATTAGCTCTTAGAAGAGTTTTCTTTATCCTCATGTTTATAGTAAAGTTGGTTTTAAAATGAATTTTTACACTAATATAAACCCACAAGGATTGTTTACAAAATTAATCTTCTTCCTTTGATGTAGAAAATATCCAAAATAAGAACATTATTCCTGGTTGTTGTCAGTTCAAGGTAACTTAGCCAGCAAATAGGGCCTCTGAGTCTTTTTTTAAATTAAATTTATTGGGGTGACATTGGTTAGTAAAATTACATAGATTACAGGTGTACAATTCCATAATACATCATCTAGGTGTCGCACTGTGTGCTCACCACCCAGAATCAGTTCTCCTTCCATCACCACATATGTGACACCCCCTCCCTCCCCTCACCTCCCCCTCCCCCTCCCCCTCAGGTAGCCACTACACTATTGACTGTGTCCATGAGTTTTTGTTTCTTTGCTGCTTTGTTTTATCTCCCACATATGAGTGAAGTCACATGGCTCTTAATTTTTTTTTTTTTTTTCTGTCTGGCTTATTTTGCTTAGCATGATGAGTCTGAGTCTCACTTTGAAAGCATAAGAAATAATTCTCATTTCAATAGACTTGGTAAAATAATCACCATTCTGTATTATCGTCCTAGTGTGATAAAATGAAGCTACCATCCAGTATTTCACAAGGACACATAGCTTATTTTTTTCTAGCTGTGAGCACTGTCCCTGGTAGGCTTTTAAGTGAGTATCTAATATGTCTTAGGTATTTCTCATTTTGTTTTTTTTCAAGCTTCTTTTCTCACTTGGAATCAGACAATTGGATTCTAAAGCATGTACCAAATCGTATGTTATTTAGATCTTATTATATTATTTGTTCATTTTGGTGAATAAATATCACTGAAATAATCACAAGTGCTTCCGTCTAAAGAGCAATGCTGACCCCTGTAATCTTTCTCTCTCTCAGAGTTACTCAGTAGAGGGCTTTGGCATTGGCATCTTCAGAGTTTACAGAGGCTGCCAAGTTTCACCTTGTGCCTCATAATTTGTTTCAGTGGCTCAGGTGAAACCAGAAACATTTGTTTTAAAATCCTTCTTGCCAGG
This sequence comes from Craseonycteris thonglongyai, assembly GCA_004027555.1. Taxonomy (NCBI): domain Eukaryota; kingdom Metazoa; phylum Chordata; class Mammalia; order Chiroptera; family Craseonycteridae; genus Craseonycteris; species Craseonycteris thonglongyai. The sequence continues at coordinate 33,084 of PVKE010001785.1, forward strand.
CATTGTTTGCCAAAGCTGATGCGTTTTGTTACTAATTCAATAATGCCATGACCACAGAGCCCAAAGGTTTTTCTGTGCAGTCAGGTATTTGAGGCGCAGCGCCCAGAGGCACCTGGAGTTACCTTTTCCATTGGAAACAATGCTAAGTGGGAAAGGTCACTTGAGATACACTCTGTTAACTTGGTCAGAACGCCTCTCAGAGAACAAAGCATGGCCCTTCCTAGGAGAGTAAAAGCAACCAGCCTCCTTTTTCCAGGTTGCTTTTTAAGTTTTGTCATTATGAAGTATAAACAATCAAATTCCTTGTAAGCAAGTGCAGCTTTTTTCTCTGTTACAGAATCTCTCACACTGGCTTAATAAAAACCCAGTGTGCTTTTCTTAAACAGGGGGCAAGAAAGACTTATTTGTGTGATTTTTTTCTTTTGTTATTGGCTAATACCACAGTTTTCCTTTACCCGGTACTGACAAAATGTAGTGCCCATTTTAAAATAAAGTTGTTCTTGTAAGCTACTGTAATCATTGGCATTTGCAAGCCTAGAGTTGAATAAACCTGAAATATTTAAAACAATGGTGTTATTATTAGCCAGTCAAGACCAAGATCTCTGGATCAGACCCAGCTAAATCTTCTTCCTATACCTCCTGCCATGTTTTCCTTATTCCTCTTAATTTAGAAAGGATACAGAATTTCTAGTGGGTTCTGGTAACTACTAATGGCTTTTTTCCTATGGTACACATATGGCATATCATGTTAATAGATTGTAGTTTATATTGGGTTTTAAAAACAGTTTCATGTTGCTGACACTTATATTATCATTTGCCCTTTGGTAAGGTTTTATTCTTCTACAATAATTTTCTGATTTTTAATTAATTTAATAGGTAAGATTTCCACGAAGACTTCACTCTGCTGGGTTTGTTTTGGTTTCAGGTACCTCCACTTATCAAGGTCATTCTGGATACTTACCAAGGTCAGACTTCCTCAGAGGATGTGACAGCATTTAGTTACATAATAGCCTGTAAACCAGTCTAAATCCAGGCAAATTTCTAAAAGGATGGAATCTTAGATATAAATCCAATTTGCAGAGACACTACAGTCCTCTTCCTAATCCTGTTCAAGGTAGTTTTCACACTTCTTGTTCCCATTTTACAGCACATTGTTAACATAACTAATTATTATGGGTTTAGGAAAACCTTTGGTGTATTCTGTTTGTTACTCAAATTTAGAAAATTCAAGCTAGTATTTATAACTGCCTATGCTGCCCCATTAAGCGAACCTTGCTCAAATTCTACTCTCTAAGAGGTACAAAAAGTTTCTCTGTTATCCCAGGGACCAGATCCCTTGGTCGGTTGCCACCCAACTGTGGAGACTGTAGGGAAAGTTGTGACCACAGGAGAACATGCTTTGGTCAACAATGGTCTTGTTGAATTTTTATAGCAGTAAAGAAACCAGATTAAGAAGGATTTCAACATTGCAACCAAAGAAATACCTGGCTTCATATCAGGATACAGGGAAGCAGTAAATGTAGGGAAATACTAACTTCTTTCAAGAAAGTGCAAAATGTTTTTAGTACTCTCTACCAAAGTACTGTAGTTTCCTAATATATGAGTAATACAGTGGACTCTCAGTTAATCGGCACACATGGGAATTAGTAGACGCTGGATAAATATAAGTAGACTCTTCGTTAACCAAGACCCATGCTGGATAAATGTAGTAATATTTCTTAGATGTTGTTTTTTTTTTGCCAATTGCTTGAGAGTACTGGTTGCTTGAGTTCTGGTTAATGGAAAAACCTACTGTAAAGCTCCTTGATTCATCAATAAATTATAACTTTAGCTTTTAACTTTGATAACTTTCATCAAGTAAACTTACCATAAATTTGTATTTGTTCTGAACACTGTATTTTATTTTCACTTTATTTTCTTTTTTTAACTTTTCATCTGGAAAACAAAAAACTCCAAATTTTTAGAAAAATATAAATAGCGAAATGAACTGAAATATCCTTCACTGAAGATTCACCAGGTATTAGTATTTTGCCCTATTTGTGCTAGCCCTTGATGATAGATGATAGATAGATAGATAGGATATAGATATAAATGTAAACATTGTTAAAAGAGCTAAGTTATACCATACACACACACACACAGACACAATATAAATACACTATTAATATTATGCCTTACTCTTTTTGCTGAACCATTTGACACTTCAACATGTTGCCTGAGAATAAGGACATACACTTTATCACCACAAGATAAGTATCAAGTTATGGCAATTTAAAATACAAACACAATTTTTTTAAGACTTATTATATTGTTTGAAGATGGTGAGACAGACAGAGAGAGAGAACTAGAAGGAGGGAGGGCCCAGAGCAGTCTCCATAGTTGTACATCATTAGTTGTGACATGGTTTCAATCCACACAGGTGTATGTGGAGCTTCATGGGGTGAGAACTGAACTGGGGGCCTCCAAAGGGGAGACAAGAACCCTCACCACCATCCCAGTGGTTACCAGTTGAGCCATAGTTCAGCATATGGGTTTGCATGTGCCAGGGCAAGGAATTAATTCCCAAGCCTCATGGTTGCAAGGCAATCACTCAACCTGCTGAGCTATCCTACCACCCCTGCAAACAATATTATGTAAAACATACAGTCCTTATTTAAATTCACAAATTATCTCAGTACTGTACTTTATCACATCTTCTTCCTGACCCAGTATCCAACCCAGGATCACAATTACATGCAATTTGTCTCTTTAGTCTCCTTTCATCAGCATTAGTTCCCTGAAGATTCACCAGGTATAAGTATTTTGCCACATTGTGCTAGCCCTTATGGTAGACATTATTTTAAATGAGAAAGTAATATTCATTTTGCAAGACATTTTTGTTAACAATGTAATTTTTCTGATGTGATTTGTATAACTTTAGGTTTTGTTTTTTACTCATTCTTCATATTATGGCAGTAGGATATACTGAAAACAAAACAATTATTAGTGTGAATTAATATTTTTTGTTTATATGTCAATGGGTATATTATTAACTTCTAATCATGTAACAAATTTAATTGTAATTTTAAATATATAAACATTTCAAAAATAATATTCACAATCATTTTATTTAAAATTCCACACTAAGATAATAACCTCAATAGAGAAAACAGGCAAAAAGTTATGAGTAGGAAATTTAGAGGAGCAATAACCCAAAAGGCCATTGAACATGAAGAGGTGTTCAATTTCTTCAGTCATGAGAGAAATGCAAATTACTTCATACCTATTGTATTGGCAAAAATGATGCCAATGTTCCCACCATAGGTGACTGGACCAAGGATGAGAACCTGCCAGTACAGTCCAGGACAAAGCTGCTGGTACCTTATGAGCTATCTCATGCAGCTCAGAGAAATGGCTGAAAAATAATAATTTGTGTTTTGGGAATCGGTATTTAGCAATTTTCAAAAATATTAACAAGTTAGGAGGAGGAAGAATAAGACTCAGAGACAGGAGGTAGAGCAGAGCCAGAGGGCCACGGTGACAATGATGGGCCATGTGGGCAGAGTTACGGGGTGGGTAGAGTGGGGAAGCCACAGAGCATGGACATAAGCGTCAACTCACAGGGTGACATGTCGCGATCAATAGCGATGCCGTGAGGAACACCATGGGAGCAAAGCAATTAGGCTCAGTCCCTGCCAGCTTCCCAGTCCCTAACCCAGTGTGGCCTGGGTGTTTTCCAGTTCTCTTTTGTCAGAGAGTGGTAGTTGGGGGTTAATACTGAGGCAAGAAAATACAAAATAAAGGAAAAAAGCCTTCAAAATTCCAAAGGAAAGTGACTTCAAAGATTCTTCTACCTAGCCAAACAATCAAGTATTAGGGTAAAATATGGACATTTTCAGACATACAATAAAAAAAAAAAGCCACTTGAAAACACAAAAGAAACTTACCATAGGAGTTTCTTGATAACTATTTTTTTTTAAGATGTATTTAATTTTACTTATTTACTTTTTATTTTTTGACAGAGACAAAGTGAGAAGGGGAGGGCCCAGAGCAGGCTCCATAGTTGTACATCATTAGTTTTCAACATTGTTTCATTCCACACAGGTAGGCAGGGGCCGAGCACGGAGGAAACAGGAACAGGGGGCCCCGTATGAGGGGCACATGCCCCCCCCCATGCCGGGGGCCTCCCACATGGGAAGCTGGCCCCTGTTCAGCATATGAGTCCACATGGTCCAGGGCCAGGACGCAGTCCTTGGACCCCAGGGCTGCAAGACGAGCGCTCAACCCACCGAGCCGTCCCAGGATCCCTTTGCTAACTTTTTTAACATGCCAACATTTCATCAAAATCACATGAATTCTTCTGAAGTTCTAATGTTGACAAATACGTGACATTAAAAGGGTGCATTAAAACACAGCCTTCACACTATCCAGTCATTCAGCAGCTTTTCAGACAGTGCTTTAAGTCCTCATTTAAAATGTATTGCAAAATCAGAATAGTCTAAGCATGGAAGACAAATAAAGCATGGATCAGGTTGGCTTTTGCGGAGTTTACAGAAGAGTAGGGGAATCAGGCATGAAAGGAAAGCAGCTAGGAAGTCGATAGGGCCTGACAAGTACAGTAAAAGCAGAGACAGAGCCCAAGTACAGTGGAAGCACACAGGAGGCCACCACGCACTCCGCCTGGGAGTGTCGTTAGTGAGGTGGTCTGTTTGAGCAAGGCGTTGAAAGATAAAGTAGGAGGCAAATTGGGATGCAGGTCAAAGGTACTGGGCATGGGGTCCGCTTGTGAAGCTTTTCGGTAGCTGGAGTTTCCGCAAGGCAAGGAAGTAAGAAATAGGACGTACTTCAAGACGGCTGAAGCATGGAAGTGAAGAATAAACTATGAGGCTGAAGGCAAGTTCAGGAGTAGCAAACTCAAAATAACTAAAAGGAAGGTAACTTATATGAGAACAGGCAATCAACTTAAAATAATATGCAGCGGGAGGAGTGTACAAAGCAGAAAAGCCCAGACACTTTTCTCCAGGAGATATGCTAACTCTGAGTTGGCTGGAACCTACCATCTGGGAATGTGGTTGGAAAGAAAAGGGAGATGAGATTCTTCTGCATATTAAAGTCGAGGAATTACTACTGAAGGCAAAAGTGCCAACATAGGTGGGAAATGCAATACTAACAAAATACTAAATCAATGAGTTCTAGCAAATGAAGCATCTCTGTTGACAAGTCCAGCGTGTTAACACAACTATTTCTAACAGTCTGTTAGAAACAAAATAAATGGACAGTGTCCTGGAAATATGTCAAATAGAATATTACTGGTGACACAGTATCAAAGAAAATACGGGGGCAAGTTTAAATGGTTAATGGTGTTAATCATGGGAAATTCCCTGAAAAGGTAAATTTTTAAGAAAGGGTGGAATATGACTCATCTTGCTGAGGAAGTGAAACTACTCCTGCCATGGAAGTAATGTTTTAAGCAGAAGAATTTTAATTTGGTTTGGATTTTAAAATAATATTAAAATCGCAAATAAATTATAAGTGAGTTAAAGAATTATTTTCTGAAGTAGAAGCAATAAGAACTTTTACAATTCTATTTTAGGGGTTGCCCGGATGGCTGGGCAGGTTGAGCATTTGCTTTGCAGTCTCAAGGTTCAGGGTTCGATTCCAAGAACAGGCCCCAACCCAGGCCCTAGCCCTTGCAGACCTATGTGCTGGGATGTGGCAAAACTGGTAACCGCTCATTCAAACGGTGAAAATTCTTGCAGCCCATGAGGGAGGCCCCTGGTTTGGTTCCCACCCTGCGTGGTCCCACATCCATCTGTGCGGAACAAAACCATGTCACCACTAATGATGTACAACTGTGGAGACTGCTCTAGGCCCTCCCTCTTCTCTCTCTCTCTCTCTTCCTCTTACTCTCTCTTCTCCCTCACCTTCTCTCAAAACAGTAAAAATAAATCTTTTTAAAAATTAAAATTCTATTTTAAATTCTGTAATACAATACTGTATTAAAACAATTAAATAAGTGGAATCTATAGCCAAACACCTTATTAAAATATTCTATCTGGTTTGGTTATTTTGGCCACATATAGAGTCAGTGTTTTGTTTCCATTAAGTGGCTACAAGATTATCCTTTAAAAGCATAAAGTGCAACTGCCCACATTTGCAAATCTCCTTTAGCCTCGTTCTGTGACATAGAAGTAGAATCCCTTTTGACAATGGTTCCAATTAGTGTGCCTACAGTGATTTGCATGTTATTAACCTGGCTAGACCGGAATCTATTTATTGAGACAAGCTGTCCTTTCTCGATTTTACATGTAGTTCTGGCTCACATAATATAACTTCCTCTTGAAAGTTGAACACTCAGCACTGGTACTATATTGGTGAAATATGTAGAAAGATAACAAGCTCCCCTCCTCAAAAAGTGATGAGTTTGATGAAAAGAAATTATCAAGCTGTGTCCATGCGCTGCACATGACCAGCCACGCTTGCTATCTCCGGCTGTCTGTTGGTTGTTGCTATGACTACGAAAAGCCAGGGGAACCCAATGAGCTCTCTGCAGCCGAGCTGAGAAGACCAGCCATTTTACTTATGGAAAACAGTGTGGCATATTCTGCTGAGCTTTACCCTGGAAAAAGCTTTTTTTTTTTTTTTAAATCTATTCAAAGAAGGGTGGAGTGATGGGCCTGTTAGTATGCAATTATTACAGCCAAGTATGCCTGCAAGCTGCCATTTGGACAGGCTGCTGACTGCTGCTCCTATTAGCTGATTTGAGAAAGTGGAATGCAGTGCGATAATGCTGCCTATCTGCTATCAGACAGCAGAAAAGGTTTTTGTCTTGGGAAAGCAAGCCTTCCCTGCAATATTATCTCAGCAACTCTCTAGCTCTTACCCTGAAAACTAGTGACCCAAAAAGGAGGGTGTTGCCGTCTGCAAACACGGGTCCTGTGCGTGGCTGATGCCTATGAGCAGCAGGTCTGAAGAAGCAGGTGTGTGCTCGGATGGACACTGGACTGTAACCCAGGCGGGCGCTCTCGGCTTTACCTGCTTCCTGTTAACAGATTGTTGGCTCAGAGAGCATCTGCCTGCACGCTGAGGCCGCGGCTGAGAAGGAGGTCCCTGTATCCCCTTGACTGACAGAGGTAAGCAGGTTTTTTGCCTTTTTTTTTTAAAGCACAGCATAACTTGGAACAACACTTAACCTAAAATATCCATTGTGTTATCTAATTTACCAAGGAAGTCCAAAGCTATACACACACACACCACACACACAATAGTGTCTGCTACATAGAGTTGTTTCAGTGAGTTTAGGTTTTAGAAATCTTATGAGTTAAAAAAAAAATTACTAATATGCCTTGGGATTTAATATAAATATTTGCTGTTTAAACAAATGATGATGGTTTGTCATTGTGGATCATCTTCATAACCGACAACCTTTCTCCCTTACAAACAATGGATTCTTTTATTAACTGCACTTCGACATATATTATAAGAAGTCCATGGAAAATCAGTGGCTTGAAAATTGTGAATCACTTATTTTTAAGCCTCACACTTGATGTATTTGAACTCTTAACACGCCAATGTATACATTTAAATTAAGGAATTCTGTTCCCTGTGGAGATGATAATAGCCAGTGGATTTTGCATTTGCTTCTGAACTCAGCATCTTCTGTGAGGTTTGATTGAGTTGGGGGTGGCTGTGCACAAATCGTGGAGGTATTGGTCGCAGCTCACACATCCTTTCTCACTATCATGCACGCCACACTAACCCTGAGCACAACACCCCCATTGTGCTTCCCCGGCTCAGAATCCAGGGAAAGAAAGGGAGTGAAATCTCCACACTGAGTTCAAGCACAGCTACAGTATGTGGTGGTAAAACTTCCCTTGTTACACAATTTTTCTCACAAACAGATAGGTTTCAGAGATAGAGAATGTAGCCAAAACACCACACACCTACAAATGTAGCACACTAATATTTGCAGCAGATGTTTGCTGGCAATTGCTACATGATAATGGCGCAAACTTTGAACTGCAGTAGGATTTGCCCCTTAGTGAGTATTCCTTTGATTTATAGTCTCTCGGAAACAAAGCTGTTACTGTGGATTGAAATTGGTCAGTCATATCTGTGCTAAGGAAATGACCAAATATTGATGGAATGCTGTTTCAGCTTTACTTAAATCAATTCTATCGGTCCACCAGGAACATCAGATCATTTCCATTGCTAATGAAAATGTTTAAGGAAAAATATTTTGTTGGAAACATTGAACAAAAAACCTCTACTAAAGATTGAATCTATCAGGAAATATAAAATAAGTGGTAAACAGTAAATTCTAGCTTTACTTCTAGGAAACATATTTTTATTTGCTACCTTTTCACCAAAATCTGAGTGACATGGAGTCACCTTTTAATTTTAAGTATAATAGTACAATTTTTATTGCTACATATGAGCATGTATCACCTGTTTCACAGATAAATCAACATGCTGTCCAATAAGAGAATTATAAGGCATAGGGAAAATATTTTACAAAACTTCTGTTCTAAATGTCACCAATATTTAAGAAATAAAGATTCAGACCAAGTAATCTCAGTCTAGAGAATTATGTTCAGACATTTAATGATGAGGACAAAGAGGGAAATGCCTACTTGTGTGTGTGTGAGACCATGCATGGGATAAAATGGTGAATGATAGCATTGTACTTCACTTATACTTAAGTTTCCCCCAAAATGCTAAATGAACAGACTAAGTTTTTAGTCAAATTCTATAAATAAAAACACCAGCCACGAAAACGATTCTGTTAGAGCGGAATGACGAGTAGTAAAAGTCTCTCATTTCCTTCAGAGCTTCGCACTGTGAAAGGAGTTCTCAGAATTAACACAACACAAGGGCTGGCAGCAAGAAAAGGCTTTTGTACTGGTTTTCTTTGGGGGAGCATTAGAAGAACAAGGTGAAGAAACACCTAACCATGTCTGGTCACTTTCATAGTAGCGCCATGTGGGACAGGAGCCTTAGCCCAGGAGTGGCACACAAACTTTATACCTGTTATTTTGCTACATTAATAACCTTTTAAGGTGACCTGCTGTGAAACGTCAGTATTTTAAGGCCGCCTGTGCACAGTACATCAACATAGGTATTAATTCCACAGCTTTGAGAATCAGATGCAAAAATATAATCTCTAAATTTTAAGACTTTATACCTTTGCTTTTGTCTATTTATGTGACCTTATTTTCTGCCACTTTCCAACTCACCTGCTAGCAATATCAAACACTATATAATTTCCCAAACACCATACCAAACCTTTTGCAAAGCCTCCTTGTAGACTTTTTCTCTAAATCTACCTCATAGCCACCTGTCATGCATCCTTCATAGTCCATCTAGGATGACTCCCCAGACACTTCCTCACCTTTCCCTTCACCTACATCTGAATCTTCTATAGTTCTATCCACTGCACCATATTGCATTTGTCTCTGCTCACAGACTTCCAGAGTTTTATTGACCTCTGTACTAGAACTTGTCATTCAGACATTGTACTGGCAACCGCAGACTTCAATATTTTCTTACTAGTTACTGTAAATATCAGCTTGGTCTTGAAATACGTAGAAGTCCTATTATCTATAATGCCTTTTATCAGAGAAACTAAAACCTTTTAAAAACAGCAATGAGGCTTACATTTTCCTGATTTGAAAATATAGCTTGAGGGTCACCATTAGATAAAAGTTATAAATGTCCTATAATATATCAGAATTGTCTGAGGGGAAAGTTTGCAACAAATAAGTTTTAAACAAAACAGCTTGAAAGCTTTTGTGTCTAGAAAAGTGCTGTTTTCTCTTTATAGCCCTTATAAAGTTTGTAGAGGAAAATAAGTATCTCTATTAGAAATTTGCTCTAATTAACAGCTGATTATAACAAAGATACTTATGGAATTCTTTTTCTACTAAAACCAGAAGAAAGTAGAACTCATGTACTAGAAAGAGAAAAACAATTAAAATACAATTGCAGAGTTTATTTCAATTTTTCTAAACAACCACTAGTTACATTATACTTCCCTACACCTTGAGTTCCTGTTAGTAACTCTCTTGATACACATACTTTTTGTTACAGAAAATTTCTACCATTTTTCTGTATTAGATGCATGATTATTATTTTTTAAATATGCCCAAATTTGTATAGCCTTTTTACGAAAACCTAGACACAATGCTGTAATTATAAATAAAGATGGGTCAGGAAATTTATTAAGATGTAATAAGTATATAATCTTTTGTCTCTGTGGTATTCATGTTGAAAGCAAAAGTTGTAATTAATATTATATGACTTTTTACATATAATATAGCAAAGATTAGGAACTTTACAATATCCCAATGTTTAGGGTTAGAAAGAAAAGTATTTAGGAAATCACTTAAATTCATATTTCTAAATGCTTTTATGTTATATTCCAGCATTGAATTATATAATAAAAATAAGATAAATAGCAACTCTTAATTATCATGCTTTTGTTTAAAGACTTATTGTGGCTATCTTCCAGCTGATTTTAATGTATAGCATGCTAATTAAATAATAGCTAAAAGTGAAATTGGTTCTATACATCCTGAAGACTAAGCATGTTTAATCAATTATTTTAAAAGTATATAGTAATTAGATTTCAGGAAACATAACTTCATAGCATTTCTGCATCATTTTTAATATTTTATGTTTTAAGTAAGTTATAGTACTTTGAAGGCCTAAATTATGCATAGTTATATTTGGTCTTCAAATAAAATTAGTGCATTCTTGTTGCATTTTATAATGAAGTGTTGTAATATATGATTGTATTAATTTTCTAAAAGTTCCTCAAACTAAAAATTTAATAAGGGATATGTCTATTAAATTCTAAACTATCACTGCAAAAAAATTATATGGAGATTTTGAAAATCTGTTTATATCATATCTGAAAAAAATTAAGACATATACATTTAGCTATAAGAAAACACTTATATAAGTATTGAGTTCTAAATACTGTCACATGGGGAAGCTGGGATGGCTCAGTGGGTTGAGCGCTCACTTTGTAGCGCCGGGGACCAGGGATCAAATCCTGGCCCCAGCCCGTGCGAAACCATGTGCTGAGCTGGGGAGTTCCCCCAGTTCAGTTCTCTCTCTGTCTCTGTCTCTGTATCTCTCTCTCTCTGTCAAAAAATTAATAAAATAAATAAATAAAACTTAAATACTGTCACATAAGAACTTTCTTTCCAGCTTTAAGCTCAATTAACCTGATCTTATTTGAAGAAATGACAGAAAATCATCAAAGGCAGGTTTTTATTTTGAGTTTTGGCAGGATGACATAGCTACACTCACTGTTTCCTAGTCTACAAAATAAAAATGTACTATTTTCCAACTAGGAATTTTAGCCAAAAAGACAGTGATGCATGGGTCCAGCATTAATTCTGCACCTTTAAAAAGCATTACTTGAGCAAAAAATCCAGAAAGTTTTTACTTTTCCTGAATTTAACCAAAGGTCTTCAAAGAAAATGTTTCTACATCAAAAAAATAAATAAATAAAATAAAATCTAGCAATTGTCTCATTACATTTCTTAATTTGTTTTTATATCCATGTTGTATTTTAAGGGAATGTTATTTTTAATACAAAACCTTATTTTAGAGTTTTTTGGGGTTTTTTTATTTGTACTATTGCCTACTTTCTTTAATTTTTGATTTGTTAATTTAACCTAGATATTCAATTCTTCTAACTTTCCTTGAGATGTTTTCTCAATAGATGGAGTTAATTGCATATGGAACATACTTTCTTATCATGAATTACATCCTCTGCTTTAAATAAGAGAGTTAGTCCAATCAATGTAGAACTAAATTATTTTCAGATTCATTTTCTTAGTAAAAATTTTTAAAAATGGCTGAATGTGAGAGGCAGCATAAAACCTCAGTCTCCAATTCACCATCCTTTAGGGATTAATGTAGTTTTAAGGATCAGCCATAAGAAAACCGAGAAATTATAGCAAAAAAATGGGCTTCTAAACAAGGGCTGCATGACTTGTTCTAAAAATCCTAAGAGTACAAGCAGGGAATGGCATAAAGAATGGTAAGTTTTTAAATGCACAGAAAAAACATATGCAAATGAGACATTCTAAGGGATAGTTGGCCTTGTTGGAGAAAATGTATTAGTATAAATGTTCATCTGTCCTCCTCTAAAACGTTGAGTTCCCTGCATTGACTTCTAGTCAAGGGCAGCTAGCTTCTACAGAGACATGTGGTCCTCTCTGAAGGTGACCATGTGTTAGATAGGTCTGGCTTGGTGGTAGAAAGAAAGAAATACACTTAGGCCTTTGACTGTGGAGGTTCATTCTCCATCTAACGACTGATAAGTCAGCTCCTTCTGCCTCTTTGGAGAGTGCTCATATCAGATCTGAATGCCTTATAAATTCTTCCTACACTTTACACTAGTAACCAAAAACTACACTCACTTGCCTATAAATGAGCTATTTTGTAGATCATAGAGATGCCTTTACACCTAATAATTTTAATTCTCTGTGCTGAAGTGAACAAAAGAAAAGATAACAACTTCGATTATTCTTATGCTAACCTTGTCATCTGGTGAACAGCTTGAGCACTTTCTGAAACAAATATAGTTAACCCGTGTGTATATATAATTGCAGTATGGTAAATCTCTGTATTATGTCCTGTGGGGCTCAGTAATTTTTAAAAGAACCTGCCTCTCAGTATCTAGATTTGGAATTTATATAGCATAGCATTACTAGTAATGAAGATTAAAACTTTATAGCCACTTAGTTGATCTGGAACTGTGTGAATAGACTTGTGTTGTTTGTTATACCTGGAACATGGGCCTGAGCCAGTTTAGAAGGGAGCTCACGAGAGGGGCCGGGAGCAGGAGGACAGAAAAGGTTGCAGGTTGCTTGGGCAGAATGAAAGTAAAAGGGAAAACTCAGCTTGCTTTTAGAATAGCAGCTGGAACATTGCAGGCATTCAGCAAACAAGTCACTATATTAAGTATTCAGTCAGTATCTGTTGAATGAATAATTGGCTCATGGGAATCAGTTCTTACTCTATTGTTGTGCTAATATTAACACATTGATTAGAAGAAGCTGTTTGAATTTAGAGATAAAATAATAAATAATTTCCAAGTTTTTCTGATTTTGAAATCATAAAACAGAAGAAAAAAGGGAAGAAACTTTTAAAAAATATTAATATTTAAAAAATAAAATATAATCTTCTTGGTGAGAAACATTATATTTTAATAATGATATAAAACACGAATATAACCCGAAGCTCAGATAAAGTTCAAATGTAACACATTATTTAATGAATAATTCAAGCACCAAGAAATTTTGATTTTTACTCTTACTTTTCTTAAAACTTCTGGTTATAGTCACATTCATCAAGCAATGTGATCAATACTAAAGATTGGACTTTTTTCCTTTTAAAATAAGCATAATATAGAAAAGTTTAAACCTATAGTTACAAAATTTAAGATTTTTAAAAAAGTCTTTAGAATATAGTTAAACAGAGAATTCAGGATGGAAAAGAGTATCCGTCTGGTAGATGTTTTCAATTTAAAAACTGTAAAAGCTGGAAAACCTTACGTGGTCAGTCAAAATATCTGCTTCTGATTAAACTCAAGAAAACAGTAAATACCTGAATAACTAGATTTCCATAAACTATAGAAAAAAATTATTCAATTGCTTCAAACCACAAGATAGTGATAATAACAAATTATATAGTTTATTTTATGCTACCTATTATCCCAAGAGCTTTATATATATTAACTTTTAATGAAGAATCTAGGAAATCACAAAACATTTAAGGACATTTTAAGTGGAATTTTCCAGAAGTATTACATGTGATCTTAAATTATTTCCAAGAAAGATTTAATGAACAACACATTGAGTTGCTCTTTCTTAGATGCTCTCATACCATTTGTGTTTTATATTATCTTTATCTCATTTTAGTAAAGTTTTTCTATGTGTCTAACCCCATATGAAATTGAACTCTATGACAAAGCAATAGTGTTCTATTTCTGTTTTTACCTTTATTATCTTCTCATGGGAATGGCCCAGAGTAAATGAGGCATGGCTAGATCATTAGTCCAAGTAGATTGTTGTATAAAATATTAACAAATAGGGGATGCCAGGATAACTCAGTGGTTGAATGCTTACCTTGCAATTGTGAGGGCTGGGGTTCGATTCTTGGCCCCAGCTGTGCAAGCCCTATATGCTGAACTGCATTGCAACTAACTGGTAACCCCCCGGAGGACACAAGTTCTCACCTCCCATGTGGGAGGCCCCTGTTCAGTTCCTGCCCTGCACAGCCTTACATCCACCTGTGTGGAATGAAACCATGTCACAACTATGTACATAGATGTTCAACTATGGAGACTGTTCTGGGATTCCCCCCGCCCCCCTTTTTCTTTTCTCTCTCTCTCCTTCTGTCCAACAATAAAGTAAATCTTTAAAAATATATATCAATAAATAAAATTTATACCAAGGAAAGGAGATGGAGTCAAAGTATATAAACTGTATGTGATTGATTCCATGGAACCCTCACCATGAGAAAATTAATACAGTCCACACATCCTTAAACATTTGTTTGTTTTGTTATAGTTTTTAAATTGTTTTTGGTTAGTATGCTTTTCATGTAAAACACTAAGCTAAATATCAGAGTAATCCTTCTAAAATCATCAACAGAGGAAATTATGACACAACCAAAAATGATCCGGCTCGTTTGAACCACTATAGACTTTTTCCCCAGAATATAATCTGCTTAACAATTTCACGGTATGTTAGTTATCTAGACAATCAAGAAAGCAATAAAAATGTAGCAAAGCATAATGATCTCCTCTACTAGAAAACCATTATTTATTTGTTGAAAATATATCTGTTTTGGGAAAAGGGCCTTTTTAGGTCAATAATCCAGATGACTAGTAATATATCTTGAATTCTTTGACACTGACTTTATTTAGAAATGTAATGTTTATATGATATATGATCTGGAAGCTGATTATATCACTGACTTCCTTCCTACCCTATATTTAATTTTGTAAGGCTAACATAACTGATTGATTTATATAATGATTAATATAACTTTATTGAATTAAAAAGAAAAACTTCCTTCTGAAGTGCACGAAGTGTTTTTAATATATGTGAGATTAAATTTTATATTTATTGGTAGCAGAATTTTATCACCCCCATTTTATAAATAAAAGCAAATGACAATGAAAGTCATAATCTAGTTTAGTTTGAAAATCACCTTTCTTTAGGCCCAATGTCCCAAATGTCATTCAGTGCCTTAGATTGACAGTTCTCTGCGAAAATAATTTAACTTGATCTATAGTATGTGGTATATTAACACATCATAATCACTTTGCACCCTAAACTATTGCTTCTTTGGGACTGAATTGGGAAAACATGCCCTCAAAACTCTGGTTCACTCTTTTGGGCATGGGTATTTAACTTTGCAACTGTCAAGAATTAAAAGATTATGATCATAAAATTAATCTTCCTAGGGAATGTTCCATTCCTGAAGTGCCTTGTTCCCAAACTCTTCAATCATTTTATTACACCCTCTTCTAACCCAGCCTCTGAGAGAAGCTTTTGGGTTAGCATGATCCAGAAAGCACAGGAGTTTAACAGCTAAAATGTAGAAGAACCTGGTACTCCAAGTATGTTATTGGATGGGTTTCAACCAAAAGAGCATTTGAGGTCAGTAGAAATTAGGGAAAGTATTTATTTGAAATTCATATTTTATGATTTCCAATCCAAAGTAAAATATTTTTAAGAAATCTCTGTGTGTTCTATCCAATGCATCTCAGAGAGTAAGAGTATTTTATCTAGACATCAGATCAGAATGGCTCCTGATTGATTGACATTGAAAAATGTCACTTCCTGAAAAGTCAGGTTGTTATTGGAGTGTGTTTTTTTTGGAAATACAATCAGAATTTCACCTGGCAACCATAATGCCATGTGACAAATGATTCTAAGACTGTTGTTTACGGTAGCTGTATTTGCAAAAACAGCAGAGCCACGAACTCATAACTGCCTAGTGGGCTGGAATATCTGGAGTCACCCTTTCCTGTTGTTGGACTTAACCATACACAGATGGGCTCTTAAACTGTCCTTTCTCAAGACTTTTGAAGATTGTTGTCTCGCTTGTTTGTATGTTAATATAAGTTAGCTGATCATAGCCTTTCCAATTTTATCTGACAGCTCTGTGATTGCTAAGTGAATATGTAGAAACAGACCCCTTGGCCTTTCTAGACATTCATTTTGCTCCCTGTAAAGCAGAAATAATAGCATTCACCTTCAACAGTTATCATTGGGATTAAATGAGATGACAGCATCAGGATCAAGCTCATGCTAAGTAGTTTGGATTGATTTTTCACAAGAAGAGAGAACCATTGGAGTTTTTAAGTGGGGAAAAGTAATGCTTATATTTGTGTGTAAAAAATATACAACTGGTAACAGTATATCAAATTAAATGAAGACAGCAAGAAATAATTGTAGATAGACAGCTTCAATATCTTAGGCAAGAGAAAAAAACAGGCATGGAGTAAAGTGGTGGTTCAGTGGGGAAAGAGTGAAGGATTCCTTTGGGCAAGGTGACTATGTGTCTGTCCGTCACTCTCCTAAGTGTTTGGAATGCATTTAAAACAGTGACTGCCAGTCTTAAAAATAGGTGATTCGAATTCAGTGTGGTTGTGCATTAATAGAGATGTGTGACATGCACAGCATATACTCCGCCTGTGGAGCAGCTCCTGAGACATCACTGAGGAAATTTTGGGGGGGCTAAAGAATATGTGGGTGTTGGTGTGGGAATGTGCTGAGCTCACTATGACTGAGGAACAACATGTGCAAAAGCACAGAAGCAAGAAGGACACGTTCTAAAGACCGAGAGTCATTAGATATGGTTGGAATGCAAGATGCCAATATGAAGGGAAGTAAAATTGGACAAGCAGACCAGAGCCAGCTTGTGTCATAATTGTACCACACTGAGATGAGAAGGCATTGAGTGAGTTCAAACAGGAAAGTGAAACAAGATTTCCATCACAAAACATCTATGCTGGGTAAGGTATGACTGAGATGGGGGAGACTAAATACAAGGATTTTCTATAGGAGAATAGTACAAAGTACAGGAAGAAAGGTTGTCAGCCTCAGCTAGGAGAGGACAATAGGTCTGGAGAGAAAGTGCTGGAATCAATAGAAATTACAAAGATAGAATCAATGTACTGAGTATTCATTTGGGGGTGAGAGCAGGGCTATAGTGTGATTATCAGGTTTCTGCCTCAGGAATGGAAAATGGAAAAATAAACAAACGTGAGATGAAGAAGATAGTAAAATTGGTCTAAGACTTCTGAGGTGGGATATCTAGGTGGAATAGTTCAAACCATGGTTTTGAAAAAAGGGGTTCTAGACCAACAGAAATATAATTTAATTTGAAAATTAAAGCCGCATATATAGTTTAAAATTTTTTAGTAACCCCATTAAAAAAGGTTAAAAAGAAAGATGACATCAATTTTGTAATATATTTTATATAACCCACTATATCCACAATATCATGATTTCAGTAAATAATCAATATAAAAATAGTAATGACTTATTTTACATTCTGTGCATGAGTGTATGTGTGTGTGTAGTGTTTGTTTTACACTTACAACATCTCAGTTTGAGCTAGACACATTTCAAGTGCTCAGCACCTGTGGCTGGTGGCACCATATTGGATAACAGAGCTCTAGACCTTCAGAGCCTGTGCAGATGTGTATTTCAGAGTAACCAGAGTAGAAGTCGTTCTGTGAAGGTGTGAAGTAAAGAAAGCCTATGCAGGGGGATGGGGATGAATAAACAGAGCTCATGCAGTGGAAGGAGAGAGGAAAGAATTGTTGCAACTGCCCATGACCTTGATCTGTCTTTTAAGGATGTAGGATATGAGAATGGAGTCTCAGTAATTTCAGGAGACTTTGATTAACTGTGTTGAACTTTTATACAACCAGGAACCACTTGCTATAGAATATGCAGAGCCTAGTGCAAGATGAAAATGCAATACCCCTTACTCAAAAATTATTAATAATTGTAAGATGATGACCACAGAGTATTAAACCCAGTACCTGGCCTTTCCTAGCACAGGATCAGGTGCAAATGTTCATGCCACAGGCCCAGGAAGCCAACCCTGAACATAACATGCATTTTATGCATGTATGTGAACACTCTTACCTTTTGTGAATCAAGCTCAGAGTATTTAATAGGATAATCACTGAGTTTGAGTGACTGCGGAGTACCACTATCATGACTGGCAGCCACTCCTCCTGGCAGGAGGAGTGGCAGCCTCTCCTCAGCCTGGGGTGCTTGGGATGCATGGATCCTACTACACCCTTCCCACAATCTCACACAGGCAGGACATCTGTTATGCTAAAGCTCCCTCATCCTGATTCCTGAATCATGTCAAGGGGGCCCACCAAGTCCCCAACCTGTTAGGGATCTGGCAGCTCCTCATTATCATCCTACCTTTTAGAATGCCCTCTCTCCCCACCCCTTCTCATGGTAAGATAGCATCACAATATGGAAGTCAAAAGATTCAACCTCCTCATATGGGAGAAGGAGTGCTGGACCAAGGGAATGTAACCTGGAATTCCCTCCTGTGAGCAGAACAGCTAGAAAATCCAGGGTGGTCTGTGCTTCTGCAGCTTCAGTTCCAGGCTTGTTTGAAGAGGCAATGTTGGGATTTTATTATTTATGGCTTTCTGTAAACAGAACTTCCCCGACCTTGAAAATATAAATCTAATGATCGATTTCAGACTTTCTCTGTCATATGATATATACGAAAGTAGGGATCTGTCTGCCTCATGGAATAGTACCAAACACCAAGATGGCCCAAGACACTCATAAATACTAGTGTGCCCACCACAGCCCTTTTCTCTGGTCTAGTTTTATCCTCGCTCCCCCTCCATCTGTCTCTCCATTCTCCTTTCCCTGACCTATCTCCCCAGCCTACTAGCATTTATTTCCGAGATTATCATAGAAATCCAAATTATAATTGAAAGTGACATCTATTGTATTTACTGAGCAATTTTATGTTATTTATTCTTTTTTTTTTTTGAGATTTATTTTATTGTTTAAGTGAAGGTGAGAAAGAGGGAGCGGGGAAGGAAGCTGGCACAGTCTCCATAGTTGTACCTCATTAGTTGTGACATGGTTTTATTTCACACAGGTGGATGTGGGACCATGTGGGGTGGGAACTGAACTGGGGATCTCCCACATGGGAGATGAGAGCCTTCCTCTGAGCCATTCTGGAGGTTACCAGATGTACTGCAGTTGCTCAGCTTCTGAGCTATCCCAGCATCCCCTATGTTATGTATTCTTAGTTTTAGAAGTCAGTAAATAAGAGTATTTTTTAAGTACCAATTAAGTACTTTTTAATGTTTTGATATCCTATAACTGATTTTCCCTTTGTTATGTGCCTCGGCAAAGACATTTTCCTCTGGTTCCGCATGAAAGTCCCTCTGATTTTTCAGGAAAGGAGAGAGCAAGCCTGTGCTACCTATAAAGTGAGGGCCAGGTCCCTTACATGAGCATGTGACTTAACGTCATTCAACCACACGTTTAGTTCCTGCAAAATAAGGATAGTGTGCTAGATTATAGAACTACTATTTCTATGGCTCTCAATAAACAATATCTAGGTTGTTACTAAAAATCTCCTGGGATGACAGAGAAATGGGGATCTCCCAGAGGCCATGACAAATAAAGCTTGACTAGACCCAGAGCAAAAACTACATAAAATAAAAATTGATTTCCACAACAGATAACGAATTAAATTGAAAACTTCTCAATATAAAACCACCTGGCTTTCAATGATCACATAGTTCATAAACTTGAAGTTTAGCTTAAAACTCAAAGAAACTTCTATGAGGGCCTAACAACGCATTTCTGTATCTTCTGGTCTTGACTGAATTATATCAGACTAAGACAAACTAATCTTTGGGTCCTAAATTATGCAGAGTATTAGCTGCAAATACAACTTTAGTATAGAATGGGGGAGATCACTATATTTAAAGATTCTAATCGCAAAGAATAGCCATCCTGCCATTAACTATGCTAATAAGAGAAAATTGTTAATTAATCCTATAGTACTGAAGAACTTGCTTAAGAATGCATTATATGATCTTTTTCCAATTGATTTATCTGCTTAATTATGCTTTTCTTGGGCTGATCTAAAATTAACCTTCATGTCACGTGGTATTGAGCTTTGTGTTCTACAAGGTTAGTTAGGAATGTAAAGTAACAGTAAGTATTCTTCTAAATAATAATAATAGCTACAATTTGTTGAATGCATACTGTTTCAGGCAGCTTGCCAAATTCTTCAAATACCTCTCATTGACTATTCACAAAAACACTCTGATGAGGCTATTATTCTCATTTTACGAAGAGGAAACAGGGTCTGAAAAGTTAAACAACTTGAGCAGAATCACACATATGAGGAACATGGGCTTCAACTTGGATCAGCCACATTCCAAACCCTGCACTCTAACATTTTTCTAGACTGCCCATTTGTGGGAACTACAGATCAGGCAAAAGAAAATGTTATGACTTCCATTTTATCATTCTCTCTATAGTTTTGTTTTTGGCTCTGTGGAACATTTATTTATCAGAGCACACCAGTTTCTTTACTCTCAAAAACCAGAAATAGCACAACAATAAAAAAGGCAGGGAGAAAAAAATATCAGATCAGTGGTACCCAACCTTTTGGCTTCCCTGGGCCACATGGAAAGAAGAATTGTATTGGGCCACACATAAAATACACTAACACTAACGATAACTTGATGAGATAAAAAAAAACAACAAAAAAAAACAAGGCCACAACAAAATCTCATAATGTTTTAAGAATTTGTGTTGGGCTGCATTCAAAGTCATCCTGGGCCGCATGTTGGACATGCCTGGAGATGATTAATAGATTATTTCTATGTGAAGAGATTGTGGATGATTTTTTCTTTTTTGTTTGTTTGTTCATATTTTGTAAATCTACTTAAAATTATGAAAATTTCAGAATAAGAAGGTACATATAGATGAGGACCAAAGGACATTTATGTAACATTAATCATGTTTACACATCTAATTATAATGGTAAAATCCTAAGCAATAGAAATTAAAAACAAAACAAGCTAAACTCTCTGGATACACATATTTGATCAATTCCTTTTTACTGTTAGAGTTTGCCTCCACTTTCATTGGGGAGGTTATTCGGAAGACGTACCACAGCAAAACTGATCGCTGCCCGTTGGGTTTTCTGTGCTCAGTGTCAGTGGACCTGTTTACCAGCAATAACGGTTTTACCTCCGGATTAAGCATGATTAGCTCTACTTTGGAACCAAATACAGTTCAGTTGGCATTCAAAAAGAATTAAAAGTCTCATGGCTATGTACATGCCGAACAATTTCCCTTTGTTCACGATAGCACTCTCATCTAAAAGAGAAAGTGGCCACTCTGAGCACATGTACTTTGGGGGAAAAAAACCATTCTCTTTTTTCCACATTTTTAAAAGAGTGCCTAGTATGACAGATAGCAGGTATGAACATTGATATTTACATGTTAAATTCCATTTCACAGTAAATCCTAACACAATACATGAAAGAGATCACCCAAGCCATTTAAAACTAGAAAAATAAGGGGAAGGCGGGATGGCTCAGCGGGTTGAGCACTGGTCTTGCAACCTCGGGGTCGAGGATCGAATCCTGGCCCCAGCCCACGTGGACCCATATGCTAAACTGGGTTCAGTTCTCACCAGGGCTAGCTTCCCATGTGGGAAGCCCCTGGTTGGGCTCCCACCCTGGGCGTGCTTCTCAAGTAGGGGCCCCTGGCCAGTTCCTGCCCTGCGCAGCCCATGCCCACCTGTGGAGTGAAACTCTATCAAAAACTAATGACGTACAACTATGGACACTGCTCTGGGCCCTCCCCCTTCTCTCTGCCTCTGTCTCTCTCACTCTGTCAAAAACAATAAACACAAACAAATAAATGAAATTAGAAACATAATTTAAAAATGGAAAAAGATCATTGTCAAAGCGTTCACTGCTCAGGATTCCAAGGCCTCCCTTGCCTGCTTGGTTCATCCACCCTCACTTTTCCTTGGTGTGAGGTAGCTTTCACTGTGAGTTAGGCACTAAACTCTATGAGCAAAACAGTTCTTGCCATCATGAAGCTGATACTCTCAAGATCAATTTATACTTTGTATATGAGACCAGATTGTTCAATTTCTAAATATGCGAGCCTGTGTAAACAAAATATACAATTATATGCAATATGGGAGAGTGTTTTCTTAAATATTCATTGTATTCATAATTGTATTTTATCCTTGTAGGTGGTCAATTTATACATATCATTGGATGATAATAAAATGTGGCATGTGGCAAAAAATAAAAAAGAAAGTACTCATTCTAATTTAAACAGATGTTATTTTTAAGTTTTGCTAAAAATTAGCATATTTTCAGAATTAGTATTGCTCACCTAAAAATAAAAGGCCTTTAAAGTAAAGCAACAAACGTTTATCTAAGATAAAAAATAGGGATAACTATTCAGAAATTACAGATTCAGACAGAAACCCAAACAGTGTTGCAATTAGGAGAGGAAGGCAAAGGGTATTAATGAGGAAGGGAAGGAGAACAACGATACCAATAGAAGGCATTTCTATTGGTGCAGATAGGCTAGCAGAGTGATGCTAATTCTAAACAGTGTTTTTAATTTTCAGTCCTGTAGTCATCAGTCACATACTCACTACTTTCTTCTTATCTTTGCAAGCAGTTTCTTTGGGATGCAAGGTTGCTTAAGGCCCAGCTCAAAGGTTATTTTGCCTGTTTTAATATTCCAAAGATTTGATTCATAAGACCTGCAAGGCAGTTCCTCTGGCATGGCAGCTCTGACTTCATTTTAAAGTGGACACACACACACACATACACATTTTAGTGTACTTAGAAAAAATTTTAAAGTCTATTTAAAAAATGCCATTTTAATAAACATCATTACCGGCAGCACATTGCTATGCCCTTAAAAGCACATTGCTATCTTTTATTACTTTCTCCCCATTCTCATGGTTTTTAACTCAATGTTCAGATTTTTCAGAGAACAGACAATATGGACTATTTATAGCCAAGTGCCAAAATCAGCTTTTCTTTCATGCATGGGACATGGAAGAGAAAAGCTATTTCAATGGTCCAGAGTCAATGCTGAGTTACAAAAGTGGCTCATTTCAGGAAAATGTGAGCGGGAACCTTGAGTTGTGCCCTAGATTAATAAAGCCAGTTTTTAATTGATGGATATAGTTTATTTATCTGTGAAGTGAGAAATACTTTCTAATAGTCCCAGCGCCTATTTTAGGAATAAGGATGTTAACATTCTTGACATTAAAAGATTAATGTTTCTTTTACATAAAGAAACCCTCTAAAAGTGTGACTGTGCAAATAAATGCAGTAAAATTTGAGTTTATAGATTTCTTGGCTCTTTTGAGGTGGCAACAGTTCCAATTTTATAGTCACTGAGCTACTCAGATATCTTGTAATAATTCCTGACAGTTTATAGTCCTTATCTACTTGAGCAACGCCATTAGCACATATCCAACAGATGAAATGACAAAGATACATTTATTTTTCTTGTAGAACCACAGTGATTATCATGTAAGTGAGAATCAGGGCTGTTTTAGTTTAAATGTGTCTTTGTGTGTGAGTCTGGACACTAATCAGTATGTGTTAATAGACTGATTTACTTACCTCATTGTTTTTGTGTCTTACATGTTAGCCCAATGCTCGTTTCTCTCAGAACAAAGTTAACATAACCACTGAAGCAGTGAGTGGAGATAAGTAATAAGAAATAAGACCCCAAGTTTCCTATCTCCTCGAAGTCTGTGAAACTAGAGCCATGTTTCATCAACTTAGAAATTAGTAAGAACCATTCATAAACCTTTTCATCACAGTAGATATATTGTTTCTCATTGAAACAGAAATGGCTCATACAGCCCTTGAGAAACTGCTCGCCTTGATTTGGAAACAGTGCAACAGTATGTGTATTTATTTATGCGTGTACAAATAAAACTTATAGTTCAAAACTGATGCACTAAGAGAGTGAGAAGATGGTTGAGAAACAAGAATATCAGAAAAATTGCATAACTGTCCCTAACTTTGTACCCATTTTCAGGAATTAATTAAAATGTAAAAGAGAGTTTAATGAAACATTGCATTAAAAATCAAGACTTCAATGTTATGCCTGTTAAATTATTTTGTGGTGAGAAACTAATGTATGCTGAGGGCACCCTGCAAATTTATCCTTTTAAAAACAAAAATAGGAGATGCTGGGATAGTTGTGCAGCTTAGCACTTTCCTTGCAATCATGAAGTCCATGGTTTGATTCCCTGTTCCAGCCCATGTAAACCCATATGCTGAACTGCAGTACAACTGGTAACTGCTGAGATGGCTCAGTGGAGAAGGTTCTCACCTCCCATGCAGGAGGCCCCCAGTTTAGTTCCTACTCTGCATAACCCCACATCCACCTGTGTGGAATGAAAACATGTCACAGCTAATGATGTACAATTATGGAGGCTGCTCTGGGCCCTTCTCCCTTCTCTCTCTCTCTCACACCTTCTCTCAAAAAAAAAAAAGATGAGTTTGTAGAATAAAATTATATTTTATTTGATAAATTATATTTATATAATTTGTTATGTAATAAGTTTAATTTATAAGTAGGCTTATATTTATAAATATGTCTACATAATAAAAAATACGTGTTTTTAAAGATTTATTTTATTGTTTGAGAGAAGGCAAGAGAGAGAGAAGGGGGACAAACCCAGAGCAGTCTCCATAGTTGCACATCATTAATTGTGATATGGTTTCATTCCACACAGGTGGATGTGGGACTGTGTGAGGCAGGAACCAAACTGGGGGCCCCCCGCATGGGAGGTGAGAAACTTCACTGCTGGGCCATCCCAGTAGTTACCAGTTGTGCCACAGTTTAGTATATGGGATTGCATGGGTGAGAGCCAGGATTCAATCTCCGGACCTTGCCATTGCAAGGCAAGCACTCAACCTGTTGAACTATCCTGGAATTTCTAAAAATTAATATATTTTTATAATTATATAATATACAAATTATAATTACAAATGTATCTTATAACTGATTTGATAAATTATATTTTGACTAATGAAATTATTATGGTTTTATTTTTAATAATTTTTGCATGAATATATGAATATATTTGTATTCCATTAAAATCTGGATGAGATGAGATATGGTGAATGAGAATGAGTTCTCTAAGGAAATGTTTAAGTGTAGAAGGAAAGCAGTACCATTTCCTATGAACAGTGAAAATATCTAACAGTCCTCTCTGGGCAACACAAAATTAAGCTTTAAAAATGGGCCTTACGCTGATTTTTAAAGGTGGAAGGGGAAAATAAAAGAGCAATATTATGTTCTCTGAAAGAATAAAATCATCACAGCAACTACGATGTGCTCTGGTTTAGATCTGTAAGTCAAACAGCCCACAGCATAAAGGGAGCCCACAGCCCAGGGTGTGCTCTGAAATGCGAAGCCGCAACTCACCAGCCCATGTTCTTAGGTTTGTAGGTTGTGGTGTTTGTTACTACTTGAAATTTCCAGCACCTTTGTGCTTACCCAAAATAGATTGTGGTGCACAAGTTCACTTTGGAGTCTCAAAGGCCTGTTCAAATGTGCTCAAGTCCTTTAAAAAGAGGCCAAGTGGATAGATCTTAATCAGTAACATGAAAACAGAGTTCACATTACAGAATAGTAGAGCCACTGCAATTTATAGCTCAGGTTTGGCCGCAAGTGATGGGCACCATTTATGAAGACCTTTCCAATTTCTTCTTCTCTTACCCAACGTTGTATGTGCAAATCTAAAGGCGACCTGAATTTAGTCCTCTTTATCTGTCTTTGCAGGTAAGATTCATTACAGGCTATAACTGTACAGCTTGCCAAATAAATGCACCCTAATATAATGTTATAAAAGGAACTCAGCAGTGGGTTTATATTTTGTGGAAGAGTTTTACTAAACAAGCTCTGCCTTGATAGAAGTAATTTCTCACTGAGAATTTTCTCATTTGGGAGGCCATTTTTCTAATTATACTAAACAATGTTATTCTCCATTGATGACTGATTTCAAGATCACTTTATTCTACTTGAGTGTCTGTCTATTTCTCAATTAAAAAGTATCTAATATTGAACTCTGAAGCTCCAGATTTTACTTATTTTCTCTTTAGGACACAGTATATTCATTTTTCCCCCCACTGAATCCCTTCTCTCTAAAATTATTGCGAATCCCACCTTCTCTACTGTTCATGTCCATTATCTCTTCTCTTTAAATACCTCCTTTTGTTGCAGTGGCAGCCACCACCTGATACTTAAATTAGCCTGCTATTGTGGATAGCATTAACCTCTAATTTAGTTTATTGGGGGTTTAAATAGTGGGTCTCTATCAAAGCTGTTCCCAAGCAAAAGAAAGTAGCAGTGCAAACTGGATTAACTTGTGCTCACCGAACAGACCGACAGGCCCCAGTGGGAATCCCCACCCATCTCAGATCTAGAATATGCTGACAATGCCCTTTTACCCCCACTGGGACAATATTTCTCAGACCTTGGTCCTAGCGATAGCTTTCCTGTAAAGTGATCCTGCACACCCCATTTCTTTGAATTTAAAGGGGATGATTAAGTGGGTTTTATATCGTTTTTTCCAGCTATGATTCCAGGTAAAATGAAAAGTAAGAAGCATGGGAAGCCAACATCAGTACTGACAGTCCCCAGACTGCCATATTGGAGAAATGCTAGAGACAGAGACCTAGGGTAGGACCTGATCGGAATGCTTGCCCCACTAGGATCAGGGTCACTGGATTTAGGCATAAAATCTATGAATCCCCAAAGTGAAGATACTCAGTGTATGGAAAACAGAATGTGAGAGGTGCTCAGAAAAAAACCAGAAGATCTGAGTTTTATATAAAAATTCCTGAGATTAAAGATAAAATCAGAATAAATTAATAGAAATTATGGACCTAAAGTCATTACCATCTCCCTACCAAGGAAGAATATCTAGGGGATATATAGAAATAGATCCATTTAAAGATACTATTTATAACCCCCTCAGGTCCCGGTAATGATCGCCATGACAACTTTTCTCTACCCCTACAGCTTGTCTTTCTTCCTCAATGTGTTGTGTGAGAAAAATGCCTTTTATTTACTTTTTACTTAAATCTATCGGTCAGAACATCAGTTCAATTTGTCAACGCCTGTCTCTCTCAGCTATTTTCTCTTAAGTGAGGCAAATCTAACATTATTGTAGTTGTTTTAGTTTTCCATTCAGGGTAACCCTGCTTCATTGTATATATATTCAATCAGTATATTCCAGTGACCTGTGCTAAGCACTGGTTATACTTATGTTTTTAAAAGGACTTTTGCCCTCAAAGAGCCTATAGTTTAGTAAGAAAAGATATAAATAAATAGCAACAATGATACATTAAACCCTTTTCTGCAACAGGTGCTTAACTGAGTTTCTGATTTTCATACAGTTCCATTTAAACTTTCCAAAGGCTCTCCAAAAAGTAGGTGGTGTTACCTGCATTTTATAGATGAGAAAAATCAAGGCTCAGGCACATTAACTCACTTGCCCACTGGTTACAGGGCTTACCACTGAGGAAACCCTGAGGTCAGCTCTGCCTTTATCCTTTTTCCCTGCAATGCAATCATTGCTGTAATAAATAGATATGCATATTTCAAGTATTATTCATTGTAATTGTAGCTAATGACTAGAAGTTAATGTGTGTTTGTTTGTAACAAAGAGGGATAGGATTATAACTCTGCTCCTCCCACCTGGTAAGAGAATTATAGACTCTTACAGGGACTTACAAAGTCAATCCTCTGCTTCTTCCAGGTTGTTCCTTTTAATGCCAATGTCTTTCCTCTTTAAATTTCTACTCAGCAGATAAGCTGGTGATAATGTTGTTGCTTTAAAGAAGCTATTCTGTCAACAACAGACAAAATCACTAGCAGAGGTAGAAATTTTCTTAATCCAGTTGTTTAACAATTTCATGAATTCTTGTTTAAAATTAAAATTGTAGGGGATGCTGAGATGGCTCAGTGGGTTAAGCTCTCACTTTGCAGCCCCGGGGTCCAAGGATTGAATTCCGGCCCCAGCCCGTGCAGACCCATGTACTGGACTGGGCGAGCTTCCCATGTGAAAGGCCCCTGGCCTGGTACCCACTCTGCACAGCCCCCACCCACCTGTGTGGAAGGAAACTATGTTGAAAACTGATGAGATACAACTATGGAGACTGCTCTGGGCCCTCCCTTTCCTCTCTCTGTCTGTCTCTGTCTCTCTCTGTCAAAAGCAATAAAATAAATCTTAAAAAAAATAAAATTAAAAATTTAATGACCCATACCACTCTGAATGGGAGCTCTCTGATATAAAGTATAAGGAAATTAAAATCATTATCTAGGTGTGTCCAATCCATTTCATTTTCCTTGTGAAGATCAATTAATATATTGGCAAAGAATTATTTTGTACCTGATTTTTAAAAATTTCTAATGATGACTGAGTGCCAGTTGTGGTTTTCCATGTGTTATCTTCTCCAGCCCTCTTAATGATGCTCTAAGACAGGGGTCTTCAAACTTTTCAACCCACGGGCCGCATTAACTATCAAACAGCAGTTTAGGGGCCAACTACACACTCGAGGTCCAAATAAAAAAGAATCAAAACATAGATGTTGTTTTAATTATTTATTTAATATTATTTTATTCAGATGAAAAGGTCTCCACGGGCCGGATGCGAGGGCCTCGTGGGCCGTGTCCGGCCCGCGGGCAGTAGTTTGGAGACCCCTGCTCTGAGATAATTAATGATATCTCCACGTTTCAGATGAGGGAATTGAGAATCAGCGATCATGCCCAAATTAAGGAGCTCATAAGGGTCAGAACCAGAAAATTAACTAAGGACTATTTATTCTCAAAACTTCTGTTTTCAGCTACATGTGTTGTCCATCATTGAGATAATGATGATATCAACAATTTAACCAATGATTGCCTTTTGCACATCAAGCATTGTTTGAAGAGCTTTTTATAAATTTATTCAGTCCTCATAACAATCATGAGTCAAGAACTGCCGTGATTCTTAGTTTATTAATAAGAAAACTGAAGCACATGGAGACTCCAGTAGCTACATTGCTTGAGGCAGTAGAGTCTGATTCCACAGCAGCAGGCCGTCTCTGGAACCTTGTTGTCAATCATCATGCTCTTGGCAAATATGAATAGAAATAAACTATTTCTCTGTGACTGTCTCTTATAAAATGGAATGTATTGTGATTTATATTAATTTCTTTGATTTATGGTACCTGATCTAAAGCCACAAAACAAGAATGCTTAAAATGATTTCTATAGGTGTACAAATATCTTGTTTTATTTAAAACTGGAAAATTAGTGGCTTCTTGTTCCAACATACCGTTGCCGCCATTATAACTGAGAGCATTCACCCTTTTAAGAAATCAGAAGTGGAAACCTTAAAGGTTATTTAATATTTAAATTCAGTACATTACTAGCCTTGAATATCTTTTCAAAATCACCGGTTTCTCTAACAAGGACAAATTCCATCATCCGATTTAGATTTTAATAGCTCCGTAAACTACACTGAAATGACCCTGCTCAAAGTTTTCTGAACAATGCTCTGGCTATGTACACTGAGAGCTAGATAAACAATGAGTTCCTGTTTTGTATTTCCTGTAGGTTATTATTATGTTTTTATTTCTCTTGGTATCACTGATAATTAAATGTTCGTTTTAAAAAGAAAAGAGCCAACTATACTATATTCGAGTCAAAAATATTCAAATGATGCAGCTCTTGGGGCTTCCAGCATAATGGTTGTTTTTCATGGCAATTTTCACTCCATTAAGAAATGATAATGGGCTTGAAACTGTATACCACGACTGTTGGAAGGGCTGGATGGTGATGTCCAATTCTTTCAAAACATCTGAAGCTATTTTTTTACATGATATCTTAATGTCAGGCCTAATAGTCTACGGCTGTCTTTCAGCCAGCCCAATGTAATAAAGTTGTTCTTAGAGGATTGGCTCAGGTAGGTTTCAAGCTTCAAGTAACAGATTACCGTACCTCAAGACAGCCATTTAACGAGAGGAGAGGTTGGTTTACCTCAAACAATGAGAAACCCAGAGTGTGTTCAACTCTCTCATCTGTCCCTTAGTGTCTGCCTCCTACCATGGCCCCTGCATTTCCATCAGCTAAGAGGAGAGTGCAAGGCTAAAGGGCAGAGGGCGAAGCAACCTTCTTCTCAGGAGGTTCTATGCTATTGTGTGTGAAGTGTCGTGCCTATGGCTTATTAGCCAGAACAAACTGTGAAGAAATCTGGGAAAGTAAGCTTTTAAATAGATATATTATCAGGATTCTGTAATAAATATAAAAGCAAAAATGGATCCTTGTAGGAAACAGTGTCTGCCATGACTATCAGATAATTTATTTATTTTAAAGAGTAATGAGGATGGAGATTGTGACGTGATTATAAAAATAAAATGTGTCACAGAAACTTCAATCAAAAATGGTCCTTAAAAAAAATACTGGCTGAGATAAGGAGGGCACTTGCTAGAAGGAAAAGAAAAAAAAAGAGCATTTACTTTGATTCAGACATCCATTCCACAACCCTCTGCCCAAACACAAAACAGCCACCACTACATACACCAAAGGCCCTCCCACGCCTTCCACTGGGGACCAGTTTGATCTAGGTGCAGCCCTGAGAGTATGAACAAAGATTTATTTCCTCCCCCTATTTTTTTTTAATTGAGATATTAGTCATTTCTTGACATTTCTAATGTGCCTATCTCATACCATATTATTTTTTGTGTTTCCTTTTATGACTAAGATTGTTGTTCATGTTTTTAGTGGGTTGTTCATGTGTTTAGTGGGTTGTTCTTGCTGGCAAGAGCATTCCATCCCAAACTTTTCTAGATCGTGCATATAAATGTGAGAATATCTGTAGGCACACTGAGGTAAACAAATGAGGTTGCTAATATCTGGAGGTGACTGGTCTAGAAGCTCCCACTGCCCTCACCTGGTCACCTGACATCTAAGGGGATCAATATTGCAGCAACGTCTGTAACACACTCAGGACACACCAATAGACCCCACAAAGAGGTAGGAAGGTCTGAATTATAGAGCAGATAACATAGAAAATATTAATGTGTCCAATTTCTGCAGGTTTCCATTTCTAACCTGCATTCAGTTAGGAAGAAGTTTTTCTTGGGCACTTTGGTATAATGAATTGGTAGTTCCTTCTAACTCTGGACTGTTGATCAACAATTCCTTATTGTTCTCTACTTATCCTACATCTCTGTGAGTTTCAAGGATACTTTTCAAACATGTGTATTATTTATGTGTGTGACTGTTCTTGCGAAGTTAACTTTTGTGATCAGAGTAATGGTGAAATTGTGCCGTGTGTTGTTGGGTTAATGCGTTCATTTCTGAATGCTTCAGAAAAGATATATTGCTCTTCCCTTGTGGTTTCAAAATGTTTTACAGATTTATAAAGAATATGTGCAAAGTTTTACATCTTCAACTATTCTCAAGCTATCAAAAGCATTCCTCTGCCCAGGACAGAAGAGTTTACACAGCATTTTCCAAGACAGCAGGGCAAAGACCAGCTCCCAGCCCCTGACTACTTGCTCTGTACCTCTAGCCACATAAAGCTCTCTCCTTTCCTCTCCTTTTGAGATCACATGACCCTTTGTCAGAGAACAAGAATGTAAATCTCCCAGCTTCTCAGTTAGTGGCCAGTATTTCATTGTTATCTATAACGGATACACAATGTGGACACGAGAAAGGGTTTCATGCCATAGCAATGACAGTGGCCCAGCCAGGTAACATTGTTGGTGTCTGTTTTCACGTTTCTGTGTCTAGCAGAGATCCAAGTGGCATAACTGTCTAGCAGTATACAGACAAATATGTAATTCTCTCAACAATCCTAACCAGAAGAAATTTTTATCAAGAACCTCAGCCGAGTGATTAATACTCCCTAATGGAATATTACTTTGTTCTGAAAAAGGTCTAGGGATATGCAGAGTGTAGGTAACTTGATTTATTTCAAATCTATTTTAGAAGCTAAATGCCAATTAAGATCATAGAGTATATTATATCCTAAGGGAAAAACAAGTGGCATCTGTCTCTTGAGACAGCTTTAAACCAAATATGTAGCTACAAAACAATCTATTTCAGAGAGATTCTTGGTTGAAACAGCTTCTTAATGGGAATACAGTTTTTTGCTTTTTATAGGATAAAATGCTCTTTATTTCACAAGTTCTAACAAATATATGACAAAAGTGTTGCTTAATGTCTTCTGCAGAACTTATTTAATTCTTTATGTATTCAACAAATCCATATTGAGCACTTACTTTATGCCAAGTACAAATATACGTGTGGAGAATACATACAAAATGAAGTTCCCTTCATTTCAACAGGAGGTTCCAAGATAATGAAGGGGAAGTAGATGAATTGATCACTCAAATAAAGGCAGCAGAGTCTGACACTTTGAAGTGACTACAGATTATGATTCTTCAAGAGTTAAAAGAAACAAAAGCAAACAAAAAGAACACACTTGACCTTGATTGGACCACCAAAGCCCTTCCTGAGGAAGGGACACTTCAGCTGAGGGCTGAAGGATGCACAGCATTAATGGCTGAGCACTGAAGGCAGTTCAGTGAGCACATGCCCAATGGCCCTGAACGTGGCCCATCCCAGGAACTGAGAGAAAACCAGAGAAGCTAGAAGGAAGGTAGGGAGAAGTGGGTGAAGATGTGAAAGATACCAGATCTTGTAGAGCCTTAAATAGGCCACGATCAGAAGGCTTACCTTAAAGATGTTTATACCAAATCTCATAACTGTTGACTACACTCAGTTTCAATGAAATAGAAAATTCAAGAAATGTTAAGTCCTGGTTATATAAAACAGCAAAGGCCCTTTTTAAATACATGTGGGATTTAGACGGTGTGTTTAAAAACAAAGTTTAAACTAGAAAAGTGAGTTTTAGCAATTTTTAAGTTTTTCTATATAATCTCTTGTATCTGACAATAGTTCTTTAACTATTCATTAAGATTTTCTCCTTACGTAGTGAAATCCCCTGACATTACATAATAGCACATGAGAGGGCAAATCATCTTCTAGAAAACTTTTGCTTCACACCAGTAACTAGATAGTAGAAATTATTGAATTTATGATTTGAAAACTTTCAAATAATTTCAGCTGCAGATGTAGATTGGGGAAGAGGGAGGAGTTGCCACTGTAATTGGCATAAACACGAGCAAAAGCATAGATTAGACATCAGAGTTAGAAACGGGTTTGTAGCCCAATTCTTTTGCCTTGTGCCTTGGAGCACAAGTACAGAGACCTGCAAGACTGGTCTGAAATCACTCAACTCATGAGCTTGAGTTTCCTCACTCAAATGCATTTATTGTTGAGCTCTCCACACACTGAGATTCCTGGAGATGGCTTGGCTGACACTTAGAAGCACACGATCCTACCAAGCATCTCATTTGTGTTGCATATGCTTCATCTTGTTTTGTGTGGTTGAAACAGATATGCACAAAAGATGCTATTACACTTAACCTAACCTTCATTTTGCATCCACCGTGTCTGACTTCAGAGCTTCCCAAGTTCTCTTAAGGCACATTACCTGATTTCCATAGTCTCTATAGTGTGAGAATCTTGCTGCCTTTTCAATAGGTCTTTGAAACTCACGCCAATGTTTCAGGCAGTCTTGCTGCCTCTCCCTAAACCCTAAAATATCTGCCTAAGAGAATGATACATTGTTCTGGACTATTAGACAATGGTACTAAACTGACATGGGTCACCAAAGCCTTCAGACATTTATAGTGCAACTCACTTTTCAAAGGACTTCAGGGAGGATAAAAATGTAACCTAGAAAACAACATTCATGGGAAAACTTCATTCACTTCCTTCCTCCTGACATGCTCTCAATAGGAAGTGATGAGGAATCAATTGAGAATTCTTAGTTCTCTTGTGAAAAATTTTTTAACAACTCTCAAAAAACATGTATTCAAGAAATTACACACACAAAAGTCCCTGGAAATCCTCATGGTATCTGAAAAAAATCACTACATTTTTCCAAATATGGAAACCTGTAGTTATTCTACTATATTTTAATTATTAAACAAATAATAGTATTTATAATGTGTTAGACATTTCCACATTCATTAAAGTAACTATTTTAATCCTTGTCATAACTCAGTGAGATAGGTCCTATTATAAAGAAGGAAACTGAGGCACAGGAAGGTGAAGTCTCTGGCCCAGTGTTACACAAAAGAGGCCAGACTAGGATTCAAACCCTGACACATTGTCTCCACATTCTCTACTCTTAAGCATTATGCACTTTTAAAAAAAAGTTTTCTGAAACAACCAACCAATTAAGTGAGAATGATCTCTGCATGCAGAATTGGGAATTTTAAATATTACCAACGTGGGCCCACTTACAGTTATGATTTTATTTTTTCTGAAGCCATCTGGAGCACACAATGCACTGGTGACCGCCTGAAAAAGTGAGGAGCCATTTGGCAAACTGGTGAGATCATTCAAAATAGTGTCCATACTTATCCAAGGGAGGGGCAGATGTGCACTGAAGAATAACAGAAGACCTTTCTACTTCAAAACACCCATATGTCTCATAGCTCTAACAATTGGAGAGTTGAGTTAACAAGGTCCTCTCTTGAGATATCAATACCCTCTAGAACAGTTTGGTCCATGTCAACTATGCCTCAGTGCACATTGTTTTATTTAGACCAGTATATAGCTGAGAACAATCTCAATCTTTATTGTGTGTGATGGACAGAGAGAAGGAAATGTACAACCAAACTGACTTTCAACATTTCTGTCCATTTTTTTTTTTTTTGTCCTTCCTTATCTCTGAAAGATTATGTCTGCTTGAGACTCTGAAACCAATCTGGTCCTTACAGAGAGTTTAAGAATCTCAATTCAAATGGCAGCTGATCTCACTCATGACTGGCACCAGCAGTCTTGCAACTAAGTCTTTATTTTTTTAGAGCCTGCATCTCTGTCTGCTGTTCTAGTTCCTCTAAGACCAAGGCCATCCTTTGCTTTATCCAGTCTGGAGCAGTGAGGGACCTCTGTCAGCCAAGATGGGTGAAAGACCTATGGCCAGGTTCCTCCTTAGGGTTGCAACTCCCACCCAACTCCCTTGCTGTTGGTTTCCATTGTCTCCACCATCTGCTCACATCTTGTCCTGTTAGTACTTGACAATAGCCCAAGCAACTTCTCCTCGAGAGGAGGAAGGTGTCTAGTTTTTGGATCCTGGCCCTTCTACATTTGGTCTGAGATGCCCACTGCCCATCAGATTCTAAGAGCTTGCTTTTACATTAGAATCACTGAGGAAGCTTTTAGATATGCTAATGCTTGGGTTTCATCCAGATTACTTAAAGCAAACTCTCTAGAGGTAGGTCCGGAATATTGGTATTTAAAAGAATTCTCCAGATAAGTCTTGTATTTGCCCAAGGATAAAAGACACTACTGTATATCATTTTCTCTCAAATTGCAATGTGCATTCACATAACCTGGGAAATGTTGTGAAAATGTACTTGCAAGTTCAATAGGTATGGGTAGGGCCTGAGATTTTGTATTTCTGAACAAAATTGCAAATGATGACTTTGATGTTGGTCCAGAGACCACTTTTTAAATAGTAATACTCAAAATCAGTGGTTTTCAAAGTGTGGTCAACAATCACATGGGAACTTGTTAGAGCTTCAAAATGTCAGGACCCTCCTCAGACTTACTAAATCAGAAAATGGGGTGGGGCCTTGCTCTCTTTGATGGCTTTGTATAGAGACTGAACTCTCAGCCTATATCCCATTAGCTAGAGTCTATAGTACCCCAAAAGTCCAAGGAACATTCTGAGCTCTCTCTTTGTTGTGGGGGAGGGAAGCTGAGTAATTGCCCTGACACTGTTAGGGAATAATCTTCATTCTTCTGGGGTAAGTATTGGACCTGTTGACTGACTAGCTGGGCCTTTGGTCTAGACTCTAGAGCAAGCTTGTCTAACCCCACGGGCCACATGCGGCCCAGGACGGCTTTGAGTGCAGCTCACCACAAATTCGTAAACTTCCTTAAAACATTAAGAGATTTTGTGTGTGTGTGTGTGATTATTTTTAGCTTATCAGCTATTGTTAGTGTTAGTGTATTTTATGTGTGGCCCATGACAATTCTTCCAATGTGTCTCAGGGAAGACAAAAGGTTGGATAGATGTAGAGAACCTCCTTCTAACCTTGTTTAGCTAGGAAGTACAAGGTCTATATACCGTAGCCCAATGTTTGCTCTGGGGGAGCAAATGAGTAAATTTTGTATATATTGAATGAGCACTCCCTGCTTAAGGGATAGATAGGCTGGATCCTTCGCCAAAGCCTAACCAAAGAGGTATGGGCTATCTCAAAACCTGAAACCTTTGTAGGAGGACAGTCCAAGTGAGCTGCTGCTGGTGCCCACCCTATCCCATTCAATGGTACATAGAAATTGAGAGGAAGAACCAAAGGTATGTAGAAGAAAATATCCTTTAAATCTAGGACGGAAAACTGTTCTGTCTCTAGGGTATCTCTACGGGGATCAGCTATGGGTTTGGGACTATAGGGTGGAGAATTACTGCCTTATTAATGAACCCTAGATATTGGTCTAATCTGTATTCCCTCGAACTTTTCTTTATGGTGAGGATTGGGGTGTTACAGGGAGATAAGTATGGTTTTAACAGACCATATTTGGGGCATTCTACTTTCGGATGTCCGCTCTCATCAGAGAGCTTTCCTTCTTTCAGGGGGCATCTCCACTTTCGGGTGCCCCCTGTCATTAGAGAGCTTCTACTTCTTTTCTTTCTTAATAAACTTCATTGCTTCACCTTTAAAAAAAAAAAAAAAAAGTCAGCCAATTAAAAAAGAAAACAAAAACAAAAACCTGCCAATGTATTTCTTAGGATTATCCAAGTAGTTCCCTAAGTTTGCCTTTATCTGGAGGAGATTCTGTATAGAGAAGGGGAACTGTACTCTCCTGGCCTCTACTGTTAGGCCTCTACTCACCTCCTGGAGTGGGAAGATCTTATAGAGGTGAAGGCCCTGGATATAGAGGTGAAGGCCCTTGTGGGTCAAGGGAGGAACAGCAAGGAGGAACAGTCTCCTCTGGTCCTTTAGGGCAGCGGTCCCCAACTTTTTTGGCACCAGGGACTGGTTTCATGGAAGACAATTTTTCCATGGTTCTTATCTTTTTGAAGGAAAAAAAATTCAGTCAAGAGATTGAGTTTTTAGAAAGCAGCAGGCAGCGACGTTTTTTAGTAAAGCAAGTCCACTCCAAGTGTGGAACGGGCTGACCCAAGGATGGCTTGCAGCCTCTTCTTACACTGTGTGAGGGTTTTCTATCCTTAAGGGTAGGATTGTCTTTCCTGCTCGCTCTCTGGTATCGTCTTTTTCTGCTGATGTGTCTCTTTCTCCCTTCTTGTTTTCCCAGTATTAGCATGAGAATAATGATTTGCTCATAATTTATTTGAGAAGCTCACTAAAGAGGGCAAAACCACAATTGTCTGGTCCTGAGAATCCTTAAGTGCAGGATGCCTAAATTGATAAGCGGGATGTTTGTGACTAAGAGTTGGGGCAAAGGCAGGGAGCCCTGTCGTGATAAGCAGGATGTTTGTGACACAAACTGAGGTAGAGGACCTCTGTGGTCCCTAATGGTGGTCTGAGCTGGGACTAGTCCCTTCTTCTCCTGCTTACTTCTACCTTTCTACCTACCCTATCAGGGTCGTAACCGTAACAGGGTCTGTTCATTCTAGTGAGATTTGGAAATGAAATGACTATAATAATACAATCATGTACTACATAATGATGTTAAGGTCAAGAGCAGATATATAATGGCTGTCTCATAAAATTATAATGGAGCTGAAGAATACCTATCACCTACTGACCTCATAGCCTTGGTAATGTTTTAACTCAATGCATTACTCATATGTGTGGTGATGCTGGTGTAAACAACACTCCTGTGTTGCTAGTCATATAAATGTGTAGCACACAAAATTATGTGTAGTTCACAACACTTGATAATGATAATAAATGCCTTACTAAGTTTATGTATTTACTATACTACACATTTTTATCATTATTTTAGAGTGTACTCTTAAAAAAAAAGTGTGCTGTTGTTAAAAAACAAAACTCAACTAAGTAAATTTGATGATCTAAGGGGCTTTATAAAGAGATTCTTGAATGTATGGGGTAGCATCCCATCTAGCAACCAAAAGTGGTGCAAAATTGAAGTTTTCTATAGGAAGAAGGGTGGGGCAAGGGAGCTATTAATGAAAAGAAAGGATTGTTTTAGAGCAAGACACCTTTTCTTCGGTGGGGATTTTTATCATGCAGATTGCCTCTTCTTCCCGTGGAGGATGGAAAGGGCCCATGTGACCGATGACCTTCCTGGTGCTTGACCAGAAAATCCCAGACTGGTTCATTAAGATTCCATTTCTGGGAGGGGTGGAAGCTGTTACTAAATCAGGTATTAAATCTACGTTTGTTATCATGGGCTTTTAGCATGAGCGATAGCATTTTGGGCCTGTGTTTTTCTGTTTTTGTTTTTTTCTTTAACACTGTAACAAAGTATGCTATGTTGCATAGGCAGCAACCTCATGCATTTCTTGTATTTATTGTACCTCTTGATTGTGTTATTTTCTCGTGTTGATTTAATCTTGCGTTGTTTTGTACAATAACCTGCTATACAGGTTTGTAGCCTAGGAGCAAATAGCTTAGGTCATTAGTAGGCTACTCCATCTAGGTTTGTGCACCCTATGATGTTAAAACAATGACAAAATTGCCTAATGACCCATTTCTCAGAACATACCCCCGTATAATTGTAGTTAAATGTGAGACAGTGGGCTTCTCTCAGTATTGATGTAGAAAGCAGGCAGTTTGGTATTTAAAAATAGTGGTGACTTAGTAAACAAATAGTAAATCTCCATTACTTTTCTTCCATAGATTTTCAGTTTTTAAATGTATTTTCCTTTTCATTATAAACTACCATAAAAAGAAAAAAGTAAAACAGTTAAAAAATTTCTATCGGAGGCTAAGCTTCCATTTTTGTCAGAATTACCATTTATCATTTAGACCAAGTAATGTAAATATCCTATTCTAAATTGACAGCCCCAGCTCGTGGGGGCGTGTCTCCCATGCAGGAGGCCCCCGGCCAGCTTCCCGCCCTGCACAGCCCCCGCCCACCTGTGTGGAATGAAACTATGTCGAAAGCTGATGAGGTACAATTATGGAGGCTGCTCTGGGCCCTCCCACTTTTCTCTGTCTCTGTAAAAAACAATAAATAAAACAAACAAACAAACAAAAAAAATGGGCAGATATTTAAGACATTAAAATGTGAACATTTAAAATAAATAAACATAAAAATGCATTATTCTATAGCAATTTCTAAAACCCTGCTATATTGTTTAAATAAAATTAATCTTATTTTAAAATTTTGATTAGGTTTTTGAAACTTAAGTTGTAATTTTAAAAAATTTAAATGCCGTTGGTTTTAAGTGTATTATGCTGAAGGATTTCACAATTTTACCATAGTACTTACATAATCCTAGAGATTTACAATTTTTTTTATTATTATATTTGACATACAATATTATATTAGTTTCAGGTGTATAACATATTAAACATTTATATACCTTACGAAGTGATTATTCCCCAAAATCTAGTACCTATCTGACACTATACATCATTATTAAAATATTATTGACTATATACCCTAACTATGCTATACTTTACATTCTCATGACCATTTTTATAACTGGCAATTTGTACTTCCAAATTTCTTTCACCTCATTTCACTTAAAATAGCAATTATATCTTTTTTAAAATATTATGCATAATCCGAAGTATTTTTTATAATCAATTTCAATGTCTTTATTTAACTGAAAGGAAAGAATTGAACTTGATCTGAGCAGCTAGTAACCAACCTTGATCATATTAATTATAAAATATATCATGGCGGTTTTTATACAGAACTGAGACTAGAAAATCTTCTTTAGACTCCTTTCACCTTTTAGCAACACTCACTGATTGCTTAAGCATTCTCTTTGTTATGGGGAGTGCAGAATCCAAAGGATTCAGGGATTTCATCTACGTAGAATAAAGGCTTTTATGAACATACTGAAGTGGTCTCTTGGTAGGAAGTACCGGTAACTAATTTTCCTTCTTAGGGGCGTAAATGGCATGATGAAGCAATGGAAGCCAGGAGTTGGTCTTTCTTTGGTCACTTATAAAGAGATCTCCTCCCCAATTGCTATGGTTTGAATAGTTTCATCATGTGGAAAAAAAAGAAGCTGTAGAAGTTTGTAACGAACTCTGTCTTCATTCTTTAATTTTGTTGTGTGTATGTGTGCTGTAAACTATTGGAAGCAAGGGCGCTGTTTATTTTGCCCACTAACCACTAATGTGTTCTCAAAGTACCTGGCATAGAGTAGCCTCAGTAGTACTTGCCACAGGTATTTGCTGAATGAATGAATGGATGAATGAATACAACTTTTAGATCTTAATTTATAATTCTGGAAACAAATAGAAAGCTTAGAGTTTGCTGGTTACTGTTGGTGACTCAATCTAAATTATTTCTCCATTGGCCTTTGGAAGGAGAAGGAGGGGATCGGTCTCTGTCTGCATCATGTCACTGAATGGTTCCCAGTCTCTGCCAACAGATAAGAAATGTCAACAGCTTAACCCAGTAGCTTTCAAAAATAGCCTACTTGATGAAACTAGAAATTTGGGTGTATGTTCGAAATAAACCATTTGTCTTCAGTCTTAAGAAGGATAGGCTGACAACAGAGATATCTGAAATATTTTTAAGATCCATGTATAAGTGAGCAAGGAAATATCTGACGAAAAGTCTTACCTCTCAGGAAGGCATAAATAGAACATTTTATTTTCAATAAATCAGGTAAATCATTTTGAAAACTTGGGGATTATGGCAAGGCACGCTGTTTCTTTAAGATTCCAGTCGTTTGTTTGTTTTCAATAGTGCTGGGCAGTTTCGATCAAAATTTAAATGAATATTTGCACAGTAAACCAAATTGTTGTGGGTTTCCTGGTTTGTGCCCTCCCCCCTACGGAGAGGGGGAGGTGTGGCGATTCGGATACGAGTTTTTCATCCCTTTGCAGACAAGTCCGGCTGCTGTTAATGCTGAAAATAGCTCAAATGCTCTCAGAACAGTAGCACCACCCAGCAGCTGGGATTCTTTCCCTCTCTTATTTGCCTTCTCTCGTGCCTTTTTCCCTCCTTTAGACACTTGGACTGGATTTAGTCTTAAATCTCTGGAGTTCAAGACCTTTTAAAAAGGGCTAAATAAACAATCTCTACATGTAAAGGCCACTGACTCCTACTTCCTCTGCGCAGAGCAACTGTTGAACCCAGCTGCCTGGAGGTAAGATTTTTATTCTGGAATTATTTAATTCGTTTATGTTACGTTTCTGACTAATGTTTTTAAAATCACATGTATAGTGAAAATAAGCGGGGACTGGGAACGATCTCCAGGTAAATACGGTGTTCCAGAATACAGCAGGAGCATCTGTGCTCTTTTGTGGCTGTAATTTTAAACTTTGCTTAAAGCTGTCTGTCGCGCTGACCTCCAGGACTCGGGCCTGTGCCCGAGCTGCACCAGGACTCTAATTACGCTCTTTGCCAGGGCAGTGAGCCGGTCTTTGAGACACCCTAATTTTGTTTAGATGGCTGACTCCTTTCTAACTTCCTAAGGGCATTTTTATTTTAAAGGAAAACGATGCGACCACCTGAGTAAAGAAAACTTATTAGTAATGGTTCTTTAAGGACAGTGAGCAAGCTCTATTTAATTTTGTTCTTTTATCACTGTTTGTTCATGGAATTAGAACAGTTGTTTGTTTTGTTTTTTGGTTTTGTATATTCTTAGCCCAAGTTGGTGACTCAGGTTTGTGAATTCCTTACCTAGCTGAATGCCCTTTGCTAGCAGGTTTCTCTCATGTGACACAGTCATATTTCGAAAAGTGTTCTGTGCCTCCCGTACACCCCTCCTTATGCTTATGCCCAACATTTTGCCAAGCACTTTGATCTGCGGACTTTAACTTCAAACATAACATTTGCTTTCATTGTGGGTATTTTGTTGTTGTTGTTTAATGCTTTAAATAATTTTATTTAAATGATCTGTTGGACTTCGGTGTTCTCTTACTGATATGCCTTAGGTTTTCCTTGTCCAGGGACCCCTAGCTGCAAGGAAAAGACTATTTTATGGCAAAGTCCTCTTACCCTGTAGACTTTATGACAACTCTGCTCCCCTGCAGGCAGCAAATGACAGTGCAAAGAGCCAGAGTCTATCAACCCCTCACTTGATTGCCGTGCCGCCTCAAAATTACCATATGCCTTAGGGCCCAATTGTTGCTTTTTAACATAGACACTGAAATCCTTGGAATTTCGAGATTCTTGTTTCCAAAAATGTTTATTGAGATCACAGAGCACATGTCAAAAGAAAGTATGTATTTTAAACACACAGTGATCTGGGTAACTTTAAAAAAAGGAAGAAAATTAAAAAAAAAAAAAAAAGATTTTTTTATTTTTTAAAAGGAAAATAAAGAAGAAGAAAAGAACCCTCTGTAGCCAAAGTCTGTTATATTAGTGAAACTTCTGGGAAATGAGGGATAAGGAGTAAAAACAGTATTTCCTAAAATAGGTACTGTAACACATGCTAAGCATTCGATCTACTCTTAAATGTTCTCTTTAAAGTAAATTCATGTGTATATTACATTTGTTCGTTACCCTTTTCTTCTCCACTTCAAGCAGAGGATATTTTCGAAGTCCTCAGCCAGATACTCAGTTTGACATGCCTAGCAAACTGTGTCATTGAAGGTTAGGAGTAAACTGAGTCTAATTCTGTTGGGAGACTGGTTCAGTCTCAGGCAAGCACTGTGATTTCCTAGAGCTCAAAGTCAGCTCCCTGTATGCTGCACCTTGCTGAGAAGGAAGGAAGCAAGTGGCCACAGGACAAGATTTCGAAGGGGTGGAGCTCGGGAGAAGGCTGTGGGAGAGGCTCCTCCGGATTAGACACAATATGATCTCTAGAATTTGGACTAAGAGTAAGAAAACTTAGAGATGTTCAGTCATTTTTATTTTCAAAGTTTGGACATTTAATTGTTACACCCATGCCCTCCTTCAAATCTGTACTATGAGGAGTGTATTATTGATCACATTTCTGTGATGGGTCAAAATTTTAAATCCTCCGGTTATTTGGAGCAGCATGGATTTAGAACACTGTTCCCCTTAGTACTAGGACATTCTGATGTGGCATTACTGAGTATAAATGTATTGTTAAAGGCAATACAAGTTCAATTGTAGAATCTAGTAGCACCAGGATGAAATGGGTTCGCAAGGTTAGATCACCATTCCATTCACCCAGCAAGCCATTTTTCCCCTATTTTGTTGTTTTGTTTCTTTGTGTCTCTTTACCCCTTAATTTCACTCTGAAACTTTGGATTGTTTGAATGTGAAATTCAAGGTGAAACCCAGCCAAAGCCACTGAGTTTCACACTGGTTCCACATGAAAGAAGTATTTTACCTAGTGCTGCTCGAAACTTGGCCTGTGTTTTGCCAAAAGTTTCATGAATGTCAGTGAGCCTGGATTTGAAACCTAATCTAAAGCCAGGTGACTTCTAGCGACTCTGAGGCTTAATTGTATAAGTATAGAATCTGTCAAACAAGGACATCCCTTATGTTCACATCTTCTGTAATTTCATGTGTACACACATTTATTTTCCAAAAAACTCCCATTTGTTCTATGATATTTTAAAGCCAGGTTCAATTCTAATATGAATTTTTATAGCTGTGGTATTTAAGCATTGGCAACTAGAGGTCTGCATTTGAAATTTCTACACAGTCTGAACCACAGTGGTGTGAACATGTTGGTATAATTCAGCTGAAGGAAGTCCCGGGAGAGTCATGGAATGTCTTTCTTTGCTTAAATATACCTCTGTGCTTGTGAGGAACAAACAGTAACATTTTGTCCTGGTCTGTCCGCTTGACAGTATGCTTTTTGTTCGCTCTCCAAAGGTGGTGTCAAATATATTGGTGGAAAAAAATAATAAACTTCCAGATTTTTTTTTTTTTTTTTGCATGCTCAAGTGATATACTCCTAGGGAACATTGTAAGCATTGAAAAGTGCAGTATTATTACTTGTAATGTTAATGTATACTGAGAATAAAGAAGTACTCAACAGAGTTAATTTCCTTCAGAAAAGCTTGGTGATTTAAAGCTGATGTGTGTTATAGTCAAATAGGGCTAGTTGTGAAGGTGTGTGTATGTGCATTTTGGGT
Source organism: Craseonycteris thonglongyai (assembly GCA_004027555.1). Taxonomy (NCBI): domain Eukaryota; kingdom Metazoa; phylum Chordata; class Mammalia; order Chiroptera; family Craseonycteridae; genus Craseonycteris; species Craseonycteris thonglongyai. The sequence continues at coordinate 77,446 of PVKE010001785.1, forward strand.
GAGGGTAGTGGGTGGGTGGAAAGCAAAGGGGAATTTGTAAACTTTGTTCAGCAAATCTATCACATCTAAAACAAAACTAATAAAACCCAGGATCTGAAAACATTCCTTTCTTTTGTTGATCATATGAATTTATGTTGGCATAATATTAAATATTTTTAGTATTATTTTTCTTATTAAAGACACCACATTCTGATCATTAGGATTCCAGAAATGGCAAATCCCATCCAAAGAAAATATGACCAACTGGGAGACCTGCGTAGCTGCAGATGAAGTTGCTTGAGCCAATCTCAGAAATACGTTCATGGTTCTATGACCATTATAGATGCAAAGCCACCCAGGAAACTAAGATTTGATGTGTCATTTTATTATTTGGAGGATTCATAAACATGAATTTGTTACCTAACTAAAGATTTAGTCGAACTAAATTTAGTGAAATTTATAGTTACTTATTATAAAATTAAGTTGTTATATAATTTCATTTTGTAGTCGTATTTTGGTTTCATAAAATAGACTTTTTATTAAAGGTACAGTTTGCATTTTAGCAGGTGATTTGCAAAGTGACTATAATCGATTTCATACTAAGTAAAGCATTTGAAAAACTAACCATGACAAAACTGTGGGTCCTACATGTATGAGCAGCATTTGAAGATTGACTTTACTATTCAGTGTAGCATTTACCAGCATTTCTGATTTTATTCTATAACTAATACAATGAGCACAGGAAAGGAAGATTCTGAAATGGGGGTATTAGAAAAGAATATGAGAAAACAATTCAGGAGCATCCTGCAAAAAGTCTCTCAGTAAACACATCAAGGTATAAGAAGCTCATTATCTTGAAAACCATCATCATCCATAACAAAATAGGAAAAGGGAAAGGGTAAAATACCAGGTTGAAATTAAACATCAAACTTGTGTGTATGTAAATATTTCTTTAAATCATTTTAAGACCTTCTTTCAAGAATGACCTAACTAGTCATTAAAGAGCAAAAATCAGTCCCTTACAAATCTACACTTGGGGAAGCCAGGATGGCTCAGCTGGTTAATTGCTCACTTTGCAGCTCCGGGGTCCAAGAATCGATTCCCAGCCCTGGCCTGTGTGGACCCATATGCTGAAGTAGGGTGTGCTTCCCATGTGGGAGGCCCCCAGTTCGGTTCTCATCAGGGCAGGCTTCCCATGTGGGAGGCCCCTGGTTTGGCCTACAACTCGTGAGAGCATGCTTCTTATGCGGGAGGCCCCGGACCTGGTTCCTACCCTGTGTGGCTCCTTTACCCACCTGTGTGGTTTGAAATTATGTCAAAAACTAATGATGCACAACTATGGAGACTGCTCTGGGCCCTCTCCCTTCTCTCTGTCTCTCTTTCTGTCAAAACAATAAAAATAAATCTTAAAAAAAAAAAAGAAATCTTCTGTTTGTTCATAGATTTTCAGTCAGTGGCTAGCTGGTAAATACCTTGATGTGGTATATAAAGATAACCTTTCTTGTTTGTTTCAGTTTAACAGGCTATGTATCCCTTGCCATATGCTCCTATCTTATTTTGAAACAAATTCAATTAAATATGATTAATTCAGTTTTGTTAATTTTGGTGGGAGGTTCAAAGTCTTAGACAAGGTCCTCAAAAGTCTTAAATGCAGTCTTAAAAGGTAGAAATTAGTTGTTTCTTCCTTAAATAAATGTAAAGATATCATGCATTACTTAAAATATAATCAAGACCATTAAATGAATATGGAATTCTGTTACCAATCCTTCTACTTGCTGTGTGCAAAGACCTGTGCCACGTACAGACTAACAGTCTTGTGGAACAATCAGACAACACACCCAGATAATAAGAGTTGGTGGTAGAAGATGATGATCTAGAGGTCCACTGTGTTATCAGAGCTCAGAGCTGGGGGTGGGAGTCAAGCACCAGCAGTGCCAGAAAACCAGAAACGTTATCACAGCAGGAAAACCTGTATTTGAACTGGGACTTTGGGTCAGAGAAGAGGACATTCAAATGGAAGAAGGTAAGCATGACCAAAGATTCAGAGGAGAGACAACTTAGTACTCAGAGAATATCAAGAAATCTGATACAGCTCAAACTGAATCTAATGGGAATGCCCCTGGAAAGGCATATTGAGTTGGCATTCATTTATTGAGAAGAAAATTCTCACACTTAGGTTCATATGTTAGTGTTAGTGCTGATCAATGTTCAAAATGATGAGAGAGATGAAACTCTGGACAGCCCCCTTTAAATAGATATAACAAAAGAAGGGGACAAAGATGAGAACAGTAGAAATGAGGAGATCAGCTGTCAGGGAGCATGAGGCAGCCAGGACTGTTCAATTCCACCCTCTTTAACTAAACTTTGTCCTAGAAACTAAACCTACCTGCAAAATAATTGCACCTGTAATTTTATTTAATATTCAGTAATATGAGGTAATAGGTTGTATTTTTAATGTTTTACAAAATGCATAGCTATTTCATATTTAATAACTATTTTGATCTTCTTTATTATCTAGCTTAATGTCAGACATTAATATGGGGTTGGTCATGCAGGCATTTTGGGCCCAATATACAGGTGAGGACACTGACACCCAGATAAGTTGCTATATCATCTACTTTACAACCCAAGTAAATAGCAAATGGGACTGACTCTCATGTCAAGATCTTTCAAAGTGTGTTCATTCCACCAAGCAGTTATAAAATACAAAGGTAATGAAACAGGTTAGAAATAATAGCCAAAGGATAACAAGAAAACTATTGGTCCAAGTGATAATGGAGATATTTTCAATCACAACAAGTTTTGACTTTCTATACTTCACTGAAAAAAACACATAAGCGAAAGGAGGATAAGGTCTACTGAGAAAGGCATGAGTGTGCCAATACTATAATGAAACAAAAGTTACGACTTGGCTGATTGAAACAAAAGATACAGGACAGCAAAAAGTATTGGGTTAGTAACTTGACACAGTGTAAATAAAATAATGTACTCTCTTATGAAAGGTCAGTTCAGTACCAGAAAGGACAGAATAGAAACATTTATCTCTTGTTCTAAAGATAAATTTGGGCCTGGAAAAAAATTTTTGAATTTAGTTTAATGGAAAAACACATGTACAGCATGTGTTTTTAAAGCATTGTATTTTGGTTACTTTGATTATGGCATATCCTGGTCCAAGTACAACTTTGAATTGGTTTAATTCTAGTGGAGCCGTTGCTTTTGACATGTATTAAGCTCAGCGGTACTTCTCTTGTTCAATTTTGCAAACCTAAGAAATTTGGATGGTTTTGAATTTAGCTCCAAGTAGTGTTCAGAAATGTTGTTTGTTTGAACTGACCATCTACATATTTTAAAACTATGCAGTACTCAACTTTTAGAACAAATTCTTAATGGTAAAAACACCCAGGAATGTTGAAAAAGTTGGGTACATTTTATGTGAATTTAATGAACATATTAACCAAATTTGGTTAACAAATAAAGAGTTTTGATCTACAGATCAAAAATATTTTCTCTTTTACATTATCATTTTAACAATGAAAGTATTTACTTTTGAAAAAATTATTATTATACTGAGACTAAAGACCATGGTTAAGAATGGAAAACTATCCCAAAACAAATATGGCTACCTAAGTAAGTGTGCAGTTAGATTAGAAACCACGTCTTTGTGGTCCCAGCAGAGCCCAGTGTTGGGAGGTATGAGCTGGCAGGCATGTGGTTGACCTTCATGTGCACATCTGTAAATTGACCAGAACAGTGAGCTTGTTCTGAATGATTCATCAGGGGAGAGTTGGAGATAAAAAGGAAGTTTTGTGCTAATGCAAAAAGGTGTTAATTGTCAAATTCTGAAGCAGGACCCATGGAAAGGCTCATTGTCTCTAACTGTCCAGGGCAGTTCAATGCTATCATTTAGAAGAAATAAATAGCTTTATAACCTACCTCTTAGTGGTTCCATTTAAATAAGAAATCAAATAGTATACTATAAAAATTATTTTAAAACTTGAGATATCAATTGTTTTATAGTCTTAAAGTTAGATAAAATAATTTTAATGAATCATTTATTTTATTTATAAGTTGTTTTTATAATTTGAAATATAAAGTATTTACATAACATGTCAATTATTAATATAAATTTGTACATAGCATATAAATAATTATTAAATTATTTAATAAAGAACATTTTATGATTACTATGTCTGACACATATAAGTAATTAAAATTTGCTTTTTATATCAACTATGATCAATTTCATTCAAGACAGAATAAAACCAAAATTAGATGTAAATAAGTTTCTCAATTTTATATTAATATCACAGAAGACTGTGGCTAATAATGAAAAACTTTTAAAAATCAGGTAAAAGAATGAAAAAACTGAGTGAAAAGGTAAATTCAGTAAGGGTTGAATTTTTTTGTATACAAAATTATGCAAGTTGTTTTCTGTAAAAATATACATTTGAGATGACTCCTGATCACCAGTTTGAAATATATTTTATTTTAGTTTGTGTTTGAGCATTTATACTTTAAAAATTAATGATGCATTTCATGTTCCAAAATTAATTTAGAGTTGGCACTTGGACGTTTTTGTCTCACATGGTGAGATTGAACACTTGGGAACCATAGCTTGTGTAAAAACGTGTCAAAAACAATGTGATAATTTTTATGCTAAGGTGAGAAAACTTGATTGAAGTGAGATTTTTCTCTTCACAATATTTATCTATTTTGGAAATTGAAACAAAAAGTATTAAGGGTGAAAAATTATTTTGTGTGCACATCATAATTTTATATATTTACATACACCCCTTTTCTAGTCAATATTCTGAGTGAGTAAATAAGAGCATATGTGTAAAAAAAATGGGCAAAAAACCATTTTGTATTTTTCAATGAACATAGCCTGTACATTTAACACTTGTATGTACTTATCAAGAGAAACGACTTATATATAAATAAGAAAAACAAAATGAGTTTCCCAGGAAAACCAAGGAATGTTTTAAGTGACCACCGATGATAACTTTAATGCCATCAGCAATTTCATATTTATTAAATGAAATATTGACAAAGGATTTGCTTTTTATTGCTTCAGTCATTTATTACTTAAAGACTCTTTTCACCATCATCTATGAATCTAGGGCTTGAGGTCTAAAACTTTATACTCTGACCAATCTTGATGCAGAAAGCATTGATAACCAAAACAACCTTCCAAGATAAAAATTCATAAGTAAACATAGGAAAGAATTGCTTTAACCTTAAAAAAAGGCATAAATTAGAAACCTATATTACAATGAAATGTATGAATTTAAAAATAAGAAATGCAGATATTGATTAACTCCAAAAGTACGGAGGGTATTTCAATCAGAGAGACGTACAACAGGTTTTAACTAAATTCTAATTGGTTTATATTTTAAAATGAATGGTGGGCACATGGGTATTTGTTATATTATTCTCTTTGTCTTTTGAATGTCTGAATAAAGACTTGATCAAGAAATATTTTCCCTCTATCTAATGCCTGAAATTTAAAATGCAATCTATATACAGAATAAATTTCACAGTTGCTAATAATTTATTTAGACAGTATTAATTTTTTTTTTTACTTAAAGCAGCCCAGGGTTTCTGAAAATTTACAAAGAGAAAACAGTACAACTGCTATCATGTTTGGTCTTTATATTTCTGTCCAAAGCCTCAAGCTTTTATAAATAGTGAAATAGAAAAGAAAATGAATTTAGTTCTTTAACAGACAGAGCTAGCTATCTATTGTAAATCTCCATTCAAGATCATTTTTGTAATCTGTATCATCCATCCCACAAGGCATTATTACATACAATTCTTAGAACCTACTATAATAAATGTGATTTTTTAATTATTAAATAATTTGTCATTATGCTTTATGAGAATTTGTAATAGGGTTTGAATCTAGTGGTGAATAAGCATGTTTTATCTTCTGTTATAAGATGCTCTATGAAAAATGATTTCACAACATACAATAAATCCTCTCAGTTGTCACAAGACTGTGAAAGCATTGATACAGTTCAGTTAACATATCGTGTAAAGCGAGGTCTGCCTATATTTAATATAAAGACTTCACTCTAACTTAACACATTTCTTAAATTTATTCAGAATATTTACATATATATAACTGTTCCTTAATTTTTATACTTACCACTTTTTTGATACCAGAGGGAAAAACCTAATGATTTTTTATTACCATTTGGTAAGAATCAATGATTAATTTTGAGAATTTTTACTTTGATTTTTTTCTATTTGTTTTATGCATAGAGTTAGTACAATATGCTAAAATAGGAAAGCTGGCAGATATCACTATCTTTTTAAGAGTTTTGACAAATGATGAATAATAATGACTTTTTTTCCTGTTCTTTATTACAAGTCATTTTACATGTAGTCTTAAAATCCAGCAGAAGCCAAAAGTTTCTAATTTTAAACCATGCAAGTAAAAGAAAAAAGAGATGTTTCATGTTGTGTTGTAAAAGCATAAAAGTATATTAAAATATTTAAATGGTAAACACATTGAGAGAAATCCTGAAGTTCTAATAACACAAAGAGTAACTTTGAGTTTCTTTGTGTCATCATTACTAAAACCAAGACCAAATTTTGCATAATTGACACAAGCTACTTTTGGAAACAAATATGAGAAAAAGACTTTCAGACTATTGGCATTAGACACTCTTGATTCTCTGAACTTCATTAGAATGTCTTCTCTTCTGCCCTCTGTGACACAGAATTTTCCTCCAATCTCTATTTACTCCTGAATTCCATTTACAGGTTCCTCTTTCTTTGCTTGACCTTGAAGCTATTCCTTCCAGTTCTGTTCCTGTTATCTAATCTCCCCCGAGTTTACCTGTTCCTCCCTTATGATAGTCTCCAAATCTGTGTCTGTCCCTGACCTCTCTTCTGGAGTTCTCACTGGAGACTCTAATTTCCAACTGGTAGACATCTCATCTGAATGTCTACCACATACCTCAAAGTCAGTAGATCTAAAACTCATCATCCTCCAACTCCCAAACAATTTTTTTTCACCAGAGTTATATCTTAATAATTGTGTCACCCATATTCTCAGGATTAAAATCTTAAACATTCACATTTTTCTGCATACTGACTTGGTCACTACTCAGTCTACCTACGTGTACATCTTCAATATCTCCCCTTGCCCTTAGCTAAAAGGCTGTTGCAACATTCTTCACTTGGATTTCTCAGTAGTGTCCTGACCACTCTTTATATTCGTTTTCCCTGCCTTCCAGTTTAATCCCTTGAGGTTGGAGTTATTTTACCAAAATAAACACGCTTTGCATGTAAACTTCCCATCTAGCAAACTCCCTATCATACAGCAAATACATTCATTCACTTTGCTGTTTCTTCAGGCGTTAAGGACCAGAAACATTGACTATGTCAACCAAAGGAAGTAAATTCAGTACATGGTGTTTAGCATAAATAGCCCCATGCTTTCCCACGTAAAAGCCAGAGCTGGCAATTTTTCCAGACTCAATAGTAAGGAAAGGGTGTGGCCCACTGTGTCAGTCATGGAACAGAGAGCCAATATCAGTTCTGTTACTGATTTCAAAGAACTCTTTTCCTCCGATTCTCCTTCTGACAGTGTAGTAACTGTGTTCACAGATCACCGGTTTTTGTGCCACCGGTTCAATACTGATATGATAGTTATAGACAAATGCTAGATGATAAACGTTTTGTTAAAAAATCAGACTATAGTCAGAATGCAAACTTTTTAACACAATCTCCAGATGATGTATATTTGATAATAAAAGGAGTCTTTAAGAAATAAATGACTGAAACATAAAATTAGGTCCTCATGACAATATTTCCTTTAATGAGTATGAAATTTCTTCAGACATCAAAAGTTGTTATCTGTGGACACTTTTACCAGTAAACTCCTAATTTCCTTCCTTTCTAATTTATATGTAAAATTAGTCATATTAAAATATAAGCACATCCAAGTATTAAATGTGCCACGCTATAATATTCAGTAAAAAAATACAAAAACAAGGTATGGAATCATATTCCAGTACAGCATAAATGACCTGTTCATTTAATTATTACCATAATTAAAATCAACATAGCTATCTGATTAGCATCATATGAAGGATGAAATTCTAAACACTGATGTCAGGATTCTTTAACATTTATGGGCTCATTGGTCTTTATGCCATTTGATCAATAATCATTTGTTGAGAATCTACCTGGTTCTGTGTCCTGGCCTATAGGGCAGCCCCTGGAGACTAGTCTTTTCCTTCTCATGGAGTTTACAAAGCTTACAATGCAGCAGGAGACAGTTACGGAAAGGTAATTGCCAAATAGCTACATAATTCAAACCATAGTAAGAGCTATAAAAGAAAAATGCAGGAGGCTATGAGCACAATCTAGACTTTTGAGAACAAAAGGTCAATGACAAAAAGACTTCTAGATTTGCATCGTAGTGAAATTATTTAGAAGCTGAGTTACTTGGGGTGGGAATTAGAAGAGGCATTGAACTATGTGCTGAGAATGAGAGCCTTATTTGTCAGTAACTGAGAATGAGGAATAAAGAGATTTGGCCATGATTCCTCCCAAAACAGATGTATCAGGCATCACCATGAACATCCACTTTCTAAATGCAAGCAAATTTGTGTAATGGCCTTTGCCTCTTGGAAAAAATATTTTTAGAATAATAGTTACTTGTACTACTGTGTTTCCCCGAAAGTAAGACATCCCCTGAAAATAAGACCTACTGATAGTTTTGCCTCTCGCTGAAATACGTATAAGGCATCCCCCTGAAAATAAGACCTAGCACATCTTTGGGAGCAAAAATTAATATAAGACACTGTCTTATTTTCGGGGAAACAGTATAAGACACTGTCTTATTTTCGGGGAAACATGGTAGTATATATACATTCTCAGTGGATTACGGAGATAATGTTGCATTTGCTCCTACTTAAATATTGAAGGAATGTGGTTTCTGAAGTGATTTAGGAAAGATGAATGTGACTTTGAGAAAATTTTATTTGAGCTTGGGTAAGGATTTTCAAGGTAAACATCCAAGAAAAAGTTTAACAGAGGAATATAAAAACAAAATTTTTCAATGAATAACGACCTTACTGATTGCAGCTATGGTTCTGAATATTTTGACATATGTTCAGGTGTTTGCTTTAAAGCATATAAAAAGTTAAAGTGAAAGAAACTGTTTAAAGTTTTCTTCCTCACAATGAACTACATTTCAAAGAAATACATAATTTTGATATAAAGATACATTTTTTCCCTATACCAACACAAATGTGTCTATGTATGTGTATTTGTGTTAATTAAATCTTGTGGTTGAATTATATCAGTTAATTTTCATTATGTAACTGAGATAATAATCTTATAAAATATTTTCTGCTTTAATAATCTAGTAGGTATCATATAGGATTGATAATATTTTTTTCTTTTACTCTTTATACTTTCATTCACATCTTTGTTTTTTTTTTAAGATTTATTTTTATTGTTTTTGACAGAGAGAGAGAGACACACACACACACACATACAGGGATAGAGAGAAGGGGGAGGGCCCAGAACAGTCTCCATTGTTGCACATCATTGGTTTTTCCACGTAGTTTCATTCCACAGGTAGGAGGGGCTGCACAGGGCAGAAACTGGGCCCGGGTCTTGCCCCGGTAAGAACTGAATTGGGGGCACTCCCCAGTTCAGCATATGGGTCCCCACGGGCCGGGGCCAGGATTCGCTCCTAGGTCCCTAGGGCTGCAAAGTGAGCGCTTAACCCATTGAGCCATCCCAGCTTTCCCTCATTCACATCTTTGAAATCAGAAACTTTAAGGATGTCAGTGTTTTCAAACAAAAATATCTTTGTAAAATTAAAGAAAGAAATGTGGTTTTTAATGCTTTACATGTTTTTATTTTTCTTGATATGTTCCTGAACTCATATTTGTAGAAAACGGTTGAGCACTTTTATGGTATTTCTTTTCCAGGATTAGTATCAAATACGGTTGAGATCACAAAGTAGGTTTCTGCATAGAGATGTTTTGTGAGGATTTCTTATTATTTCTTCCTCATGTGTGACTGAACCATGGACAGTAACAAAAATGAGTAACAGAGTAGTAACAAAAGATGAGTTTCTTTAAATTCAATGAATATTAAAGTACGTATAGTTCCTGATATGAGTTGAATCCAAGATCTGGCAAATCTGGGCATGGATGGGGAATGGAAATGTGTAGAATAAATTAGAAATCAAAAGGGCTATCCGAGACCCCCTAAGCTGTGCTATCCTAGAGTTTATACCATTTCAATGAGCCAACTTGCAGAGGAAAACAAATTTGCTACATAGAAATATCAAACTGCTATGGCATAGAGTACTTCATAGAAGTTGAAGGTCTAACTGATTGCTAAAACTGACTGAAAATATTGGTTACAAGTATAAGATTTTGCAAAACGTGATAAACATTTTTTTTAATTCCTTTTTAAAGATTTATTTTTATTGTTTTTGACATAGAGAGAAAGATACAGAGACAGAGACAGAGAGAAGGGGGAGGGCCCAGAACAGTCTCCATAGTTGCACATCATTGGTGTTTCTGCATAGTTTCATTCCACAGGTGGGCGCGGTGCTGCACAGGGCAGGAACTGGGCCGGGGTCTCACCCCAGTGAGATTGAGGGCACTCCCCAGTTCAGCATATGGGTCCGCATGGGCCGGGACCAGGATTCAATCCTCGGCCCCCGGGGCTGCAAAGTGAGCGCCTAACCCACTGAGCTATCCTGGCTTCCCCTGATAAACTTTTAAGTAATAATTATAATGGTAACTTAAGACCATGAAAGCAATAGAATTATAACTATGAAATCTTATGGATTTATTCTGTTGACTTACTATCTCAAATATCACCATCTATTTTTGAATATTTATTATTTGGGATAACTTCTTAAAGCATTCATCAATCGTGCAGGTAAATTTTACCAAATTATTTTATTTTTCACATTTTTTAAAAATTATGAAGGAAAAACATCATTCAACCCTTAGGAAATTCACTTATTTCAGAGATTTTTTAGATCTTCTCTGCTATATTCCTTCACTATTATGAGATTTTGTGAATTGTTGTGACTATTTCTCTCTACCCGTTGTCATTAAATATACCATATCATATAGTGTTGTAGCTCAACTCTTTAAAAAAGGTATCCCCTCACCCCTTTCAACACACACAAAAACCTTATTCTGTTTCTGGATACAATCAGCCCTATGTAGCTGCAGGTTTATGGATTCAACCAACTGTGGATCAAAAATTTTCAGAAAAAAAAAATCCCTAGAAAGTTTCAAAATGGAAAACTTGAATTTGCCACTTGCTTTGCACTATGCTGAATCCACATGAATGAAGTGATGTGTAGGCATGCCCTGCTGCAGCCTATGTGAAATTACATGTTCTATATAAATTCTAAGCCATTTTATAGAAGAGTCTTAATCATTCAATGATTTTGGTATTCGAGGGGGTCTTGGAACAGTCTTTTGCAGATCCTGAAGGATGACTGTATCAAATTGAACATCTTACATCTATGAAAACAGGACAGCAGGACCTGATAATGTGTGGTATTGTGAGAATCACTGAGAAAAAAAACCAATCAGCTCTTTTAGGTTATTACTTGAATGGTGCTCTTCTTATATTAGGCAAAAACAGTTTTAACTCCTACTTTGTATTTTTAAGCAAGAAGCCATTAGGTTTCCTGCAGGACTTGCTTCATTTCCAAACTTAGAAACACTGGCCTCTTCCTCCCTGTAGAGATGGTGGAGTCATTCCTCACACAAGTGCAATCCAGTACCTCCTCAGAGCAAATCACTGTTCTGAGTGCTTGGGACACTGAAGGGAACAAACACCACTGATACAAATTCCTGCCCCCAAAGACCTTACATTTCTATGGGGAGAAACAAAGAATAGAAGATACATATAAAGAAATGACACAGTAGGTAAGAAAGAAGGAGAGTGCTCTAAAGTTTTAGGAGGGTAAGGAGAATGTGGAGAATGTGTTGAGAACAATGCAGCTTCGGATTTTAAATGTCAAACAAAGGAGGTGAGGAGTTATCCATGTGGCTACCTGGTGGGGAGATGTGTTCTAGGTCAAAGAAAATGCCCTGCAAATGCCTTAAGGCAACGTCAGCTTCCCTGTTTTGAGCAAGGAGGTCTGCCTAGCTGCAGCCAAGAGAAAGAAGGCCAGCTGAGAGCAGAGGGTACTGTATTACTCTATGAGAAGATCATTCTGACAGCTGCATGGAGGGGAGTCTAAGAAAAGAAGGGTGGAAGCTGGGACGCTAATTGGGAAAACCAGTACAATAGCCCTGTGAGAGAGGATGACTGATGGCTGGAAACAGGGTGGACATGAAGGAGGTGACAAGAAGTGGGTTCCCCACGGGTGTCTGTAGCCTGGGGACACTTCAAGATTGAGAGGCTAGGAAGAAGGGGAAAGCAAATGATGAAACTGAGAAGGCGTATCCAAGGAGATAGGAGGAAAAGCCAGAGGGTACAATGTGTTGGAAGCCAAGAGAGGCAAGTATGTCAGGGGAGGGTGCATGATCGAGTAAGATGGCAACTGAGACTTGATTAGTGAATTTTATAATTTGGAGATCATTTGTAACCCTAACAAAAGCAATTTGGTGGAGTGACATAATTCTAGAAAGTCTTTTGTATATTTAATAAAAAACTGAAGTGTTTATTTTTATTAATAGTTGATTTAAACTTACACATTAGTTTATTCCACATGCCCAGTAGTTATATATCCCAATGTCACTGGCCATTTTAATACACACATGACACTGTTTAAATTAAATAGGTATATTCAGGTCTCTAAACTTAGCATTGTAATTTAGAGTGCTTTCTGAAGATAATTCTGACTGTTGAGTATTCACATGGACCATGGTGATACCTAAAGGAAAAATGCTTTTATATTTATAGCTTATGTCATTGAAATGGATATCAATAAATGTATTTACTCCAAACCCACCCCACCCCACCCCACCCCACAAAAATAGAACTGAAGTGTAACACAAGCAAACTTACGGTGATTTAACAGCAATTTGTGAATTACTGTTTAGGGTCTGAGAGTTTTCATACCACTGGTTTTACCAATTGTGTGAACAGTTACACGTCTTGACTTCAGAGGCTATAAACAATAGCCTCTACACAATCCTAGATATATCAGATATAGAAGTCTATATTCTGGTCATCGGGGAAGCCGGGATGGCTCAGTGGGTTAGGCGCTCACTTTGCAGTGCCGGGGACCAGGGATCGAATCCCTGCCCCGGCCTATGAGGAACCATATGCTGAACTGGGAGCTCCCCCAGTTCAGTTCTCTCTCTGTCTCTGTATCTCTCTCTCTCTCTCTCTCTCTGTCAAAAATAAAAAAATAAAAAAATATATATATGCTGGTCATCAACCTCTATGTTAAACTATAGCAGTTTCTACTTATTATGCTCAACCATATCAGTGGGGCAACCAATTGTATAAGCTGTTGTTTGAAATTAATTCCTATAAGAATAAAATAAGACAACCACCATTATTATTACAATTTTTAAATGCCTAAGCTTCGTTTTTACTATCCAGAGTATAGCTCTAACTGGAGCAAAAGCAGATATTCTAAAGACTTGAAATAGCTGAGCTAATGTACACCCTTGCATCTGTGATATGCTATATGATATAGAACAACTCTATACCAAACGAGTTTCTCTCTACTAGACTGGTGTGCCTCTGTGTTTTGATTTGTTACCTTGAAGAATACAGTGATTTAATTTCCAAGGACTCAGAATAGTAACTGTTAGAATATAATTGTCATGTTGGTACAAAGCAAGTGACATTAAAGATAAATATTATCTTCATTTCTTGAAATTATTTCATAAAGGCATTGTTTTCTGAAGTCTCTTGAATATCAAGTTAACAATAAAAAGGAAGAGTAACAAAAATCTCTAAAAAGAATATACAATTAAAGACTAAAATTTGATCTGAGGTTTAGTTATTTTTCTTACCCAGAAATCAAAATTTGAAAAAGCAGTACGAGTGTTTTATCTTGCTCTGCCTTCTTTACATCGATGAATTCCTGATCTTGTTTCTGAAGCTAATTATGAAATGACAACAGAATGCATTAGATATTTTCTTATAAAATCAGGTTTCTCAAAGGGGATTTGTATGATCTAAATATCTTATGTCATAATGAATGCCATGAAGTCCAGAGACATGAAATAAACTTATATCTTAAAGTCTTCTAGTGGAAGAGCTAGCCCCCCAAACTGTGTGCTGCCTGCTTTACCAAACAGTTCAATGAGGAAACCATCTTCAAGTGGAGAAATGGAACCCTCTTTAGAGTCTAGCCCTGAGTGTTACCTAATGTTATCTACAAGCACGTGTAGCAATACATTTCTATAGGCGACCATGTAGTTATACAGAGTTCAGACCATACCCAACAATGAGCAGGATTTGAGCTTTTGGATGGTATAGAAGGGCTGTCTGGAAAAAAATCTAGCCATAAATGCCTCTAATTTTCATAGTATATGGCTGGGTACTTTCTGGACAACACATATATAGCATACACACACACACACACACACACACATACACTCATACACATATGTGTGTATATGCATACATGTATGTGCATGCACACATGTATATACATATATGTATATATACTTACATATTTTTAATATTTATATATAATATATATATTTTTTTTTAATTCTGTAGATTGAGTGATATGACTTCTTTCTAGAGAATGAGCTACCTAGAACAAGGATTCTAGAATAAAAGTGAATTTTGTGAAATGTTCTTTTTCAGAAATTGACTGCCTAGGTTTTTGGAAAACATCATTAAAAATCTAAGTAAAGTAAATAGCAAAATTATACCATAGTATATTATTGTGCTGTAGTGAGGGGAAAATTTTTTTTATCTGATTTACAGTAATCCTTAGTAAATCTTAGAACAGATGTACATGTTATAACGTGAATAATGATTTTTGATGGCATAAATAAAATCACAGTCATGAGCTAGATTGAGATCTTCTGTTGAGTATCTTCTATTGGATATTTTTGAAACATCCTCTCTCCAAGAAATTGTAAGAGAAGGGTTCAGTGGATTCAAGTTCTACTCTGCCAGCCACCAGTTTAAATGCGTACACCAGGGGTGGCCAACAAGGCGATCGCGATCCACCGGTGGATCGCGAGGCCAATTTTGGTCGATCGTCGATCGCTCGCAATGTCTGGGGTGGAATTCCGTGTACCATGGACTTGGAAGCGATTGTAGAAGACAAAACTTTCTAGCAATAGTTTAATGCATTCTGGGAATTTGCCAAGGTCATAAATTCCTAGAATTCTGACAGCCTGACACTGTGATCTCCACCCACCCAGACAATACATTTTGACTTATGTGTTACACTTGTCACCGGACGCAACGCGTGAACGCAACAGTTACGACTCGACTCATCGAAGA